>WBMV01004889.1:107483-255814 GCA_013396655.1 Campylorhamphus procurvoides | reverse complement strand
CGCCCCCCGCTCGCCGCCTCTGATTGGCTCCTGCGCCCAGGCATCGGCCCGCCCCTCTCACTCTGATTGGCTGCTCCGGAGACAGAGTGCCCGCCCCCCCGCCCCAGACCCGACTGTCGGCGCAGGGCTCGCCGCGGATTGGGCGCCAAATCGCTATTCTACCTGGCAACGGCGGCTGGCGCGAGCTGCCATTGGCTGCGGGGGCAGCGGTGCCCGCGTTGGAAAAGCAGGGTGAGCCGCTTCCCGCGAAAGAGACTCCAAAGGGCTCCCTGCCGGGCAGAGCTGTCCAGAGCGCTGTCGTTCTGTCAGGTTTGGCAGATCCGGTCGGAGGACTCAGGGCTGGGGAATTTAACGCTAAATGTCTGCCGTGAGCCATGCCCTTCCCAGCCGCTCTCCAAGCAGTCCCGTAGAGTTCCAGGCTGGAGACCACTGAGGAGTTTGGACAACGCTGTCAGGCACACGGTGTGACTCCCCTGCAGCGGACTCGATGTTCCTTGTGCGTCCCTTCCAACTCAGCAGATTCTGTGAGGAGTGCTGAAACCAGCACCAGCAAAAGCGTGACCTGCTCACCAACACTGGTATTTTGGATATCATCCCATTTCTCCCCAGTATTCTTCATTCCCTTTCTATAAATAACGATTTTAAAAGCAACAGTGCATCCAGTTCCCTGGAACCTCCTATTTTGGAAACATTTGCTATTTTGTGAATGTAAAGACAGATGCATTTTTCATAATGCTTTATTGTCTAAAGCTGAATTGTATTTACCTACTTACTGTTATTTTTTAAATGGCAGGACTAAAGAGGAATGCATCATTTTATGCATTTTTAAGCATTCTTATGTGGTTGTGAAGATCTAACAGCTGACAAGTTCTGCACTGAGGTGTTACCCTATCTCTGGCAGGTCTTACCCTTTTTCTCGTTCTGTGTTTCAAGGTATGATTTTTCTGCCACCAGTACAGGAACCCTTCTGCTCAGTGGTTAAATCATGTGTGTGTGGCAAGCAAACAAGCTAGAACAGTAGTGAGGCTTGCAGAAAGAGGAAAGATGAGCGTGATAATTCCAAGCTGACAAACTAGATCTCTCTCCTGTGTTTGTCACTCTTCCCCCACCAGGATAAGTGCAGGACAAATAATCTAAAAAAACTCCCAGAATCTCACTAATGATCACCTAACTGCATATTCTGTATGTTCCTGATGTCCACCTGGCAGTGGATTTGCAGAAGCTCTCAGTACTTTATTTTGAATACATAAAAATATATTATAAACTCATAAACTTCCTAAGATTTCAAAATAATAAATAAAGTGCTACCCTGAATAAATCAGAATTTCTGTATCACAGATTGACTTGATAAAATTGGTGGACACTCAATAGTTTGAACTGAGTCCCTATAATATTTCCTGTCCCATATGGGAAAAATGATTTCTGTGATGCTTTCAACATGGTCAAATACTGGCATAGGTTAGAATACTAGGAGGAATTTTATTAGTGGACAAGGAAGTCTGTGGATGTTCAGGGCAAGTTTTATGTGATGTGCAGTAAATAAGACTTGCAATAGGATGAGATTAATTATTTTTCTCTGACCTTTCCTGGGTTAGGACTCACTCATTTGACAACCTTAATGTCTTTTAATTCTTTAATATGTAATTTCATAGTAGAAAGAATAGAAGTAGCCCCACATTTGTTTTACATTTGAGGTAATCCCCAACGTGTTATGTCAGTTTTATTGGTAGTCTTTCAGCCAGTCTATCCAGGAGTTACTTTTGGCTGTTTTGAATTCTTGCTACATCTCAATAGAGTGACAGAAGCACTCCGTTGCAAAGAATTTCTTCTATCACCCCTTTGAGAATTGAGAGATACATTCAGCAGTTGTGCATTAAAACTACCCTAAACCAGCAGTAACTGGTATATTGGATAAGACGTAACCATAAAGTTTCAGACTCTGACCTTAGGAATCACAAAGTCAACAACTATTAGCTAATGCTTGGCTGCATTTATGTAGACTGCCAAGAAAGGTAGGGCACCAAACCATAGACAAGCAAAAGAAAGATAACAAGGAAGAGCTATAGTGTTAAAACTGTGATGTAAGGTCCCTA
This sequence comes from Campylorhamphus procurvoides, assembly GCA_013396655.1. Taxonomy (NCBI): domain Eukaryota; kingdom Metazoa; phylum Chordata; class Aves; order Passeriformes; family Dendrocolaptidae; genus Campylorhamphus; species Campylorhamphus procurvoides. The sequence goes on along the minus strand of WBMV01004889.1, from coordinate 253,721 downwards.
GAGGAAGCAGCAACTGTTAATTTGTCTTGTGTGACCAGAATGGCCTATCTTTTCTTAACACTCACCTGTAGTCCTTTTGGTGTCTGCCGCTTGTCATCCCTTGCCTAATTGTTGAGATTAACAGGGAGCTCTCATTTGTCTTGTGTTGATGCAACATCTAGTGCAACAAATTTCTTGTCTTGGGTTTTGCTCCAGTAAAGGTACTTAATAAATCCTTAAACACCTTCTGAAGTCATGAATAAGCTGAGTACTGAGGGTAGTAGTTTCCAGTCCTCATTTGAGTGGGGGTGGCTGGGTGGTAAAGTTGTAGTGTACTGTGCGAAAGCATAGGTCTTGGACAGTACCAGAGGAAAGATGAAAATGCCCTGGCCACACAGTCAGTACACAGCCAGCCTTCTGGGTCTTTGCTCTTAGATAGGTTCTTACTCTTGCTCTGTCACTGGGAAAGGGCACATTGCTGTCAGCAGGAAATTTCCTATTGGATGAAGACAGCCAGCCTCTTTTAATCTTATGATTAAGGAAACAATGAACATTCCATTTTTTTGCTATAGAAGAGAAGATATTAATATGATGCAGCAAGACACACATTTCAAGAAGAAAACTCCTTTGATGCCTGTGCAGTGCTAGAAGCTTGTCCTCCATTCTGTCCAAGCACTGCATCTTCAGCAGTTCTATTGAATAGGTCTGTACAGAAATATTTGCCTGAAGATTTAATTTCAACTATTCTTTGATTAATTTGACTTGTAGAAGATAATTTGTGGGACTGAGTTGCGTGTGCCATTATTTACCCTGTGGTTTACTACCATATGTAATTGTTTTATTCATGATGTTTATTCATATTTGGAGAGGGCTGTGTCCTCTGAAGCTCATCACTTAGTCCAGCCTCAAGCTGTATTTCATCCCTTTAATCTTTTTTTATAAATCAGAACATCTGCACTAAGTGATCATTTTTACTATTCTGCTCGAAACTCTCTCCAGTCAGTCAATATCTCTGACCATGTAGGCATCTGGAATAATAAATAATTTTCTGAAAGCAACATCTGAAGAACCATATAAAAAGCAATTTACACATCTATTCTCTGTAAATGTTGATCTTCTGATATGGCCAAAACATCACATTGACTATTGAAATGACAAATTGACCTCTCTTCAGTATATTTCTTCTGGTTTGCATTCTGCTTTCACCCTTTGTACAACGGAATATGAAAGCATAAAATAACTGCTCTTTTCCAGAAAGCCTGGCACAGCTCAGCTTGTGTCATCAGTGAGTACAATTTGAGATTCAGAGAGTATAAAAAACCACTAGAAATGTGGAGGTGATATTAGCTGTAGGTACCTCAAACAGTTGGCTTCCTGTGGCAAAGGGAAGCATGAGCATCCCAGAAAAACACCACAGTAAATAAGTCAGCACAGGCCAGGTGCTGCAGCAGGCACTGTGTACCACTGACTGCGAAGAGCCTTGCGTTCCCTGCTCTCCTATAGGTAGGACAGACAGCAGTACTCCAGTACAGACTCCTCCTTGCTCACAACCCCATCCAAAGTCATAAAGTTGTTTACTCACATAAGGTAGTCTCCGTGTTAGTGTCTGTTAAACAGACAAATGTTTCCAAACCTTGTCATAATTACACACACCCAACCACTCCATAACTCTGCTTATATAAAATATAAAAGAAAACAAAACATAAAACCAGCCACAGCTGGCCATCAGGAAGGCATCAAAAATCTTTCCTGTCATGCCAAATACTTTGCTGAGCTCCCAAACACGGTACAGGGCTGAGTAACATTATTTAGCTCCCTCTTTCTGAAAATAGCATGCAGGCCTGCTGGAAGCACGTTGGAGCAGGCTCTAAGGCTGCGCTTGCTGGATCACTTGTTTTCTGAAGCCTGTGTACTGCCCCCAGTTGTCAAGAGCATATGTAATTTTGGTTTTGAGTAATTTTATTAGTTCCAGTCTAATCAGTCCTCTGCCAGAATGAGAGTTTGCTATTTTAATTCTTTTTTTCCTGGTGAGCTGGGTTTGGCTGGGATGAAATGAACTCTTCACAGCAGCCCTGTGATGCTGTGTTTTGGGTTTGTGGCTATAATGGTGTTGGTAAGGCACTTATTATGTGGCTCTTGCTGAACAGTTCTTGCAAACATAAGGCTTTCTCTTTTTTCTCCACTGTGCTGCCCCTCCCCCATATTCCAGTATGATTAGGTTGGATCTATGCAAGAAGTTGTGAGAGGACCCAACTGGGTAACTGATCTCCATTGACCAAAGGGATATTCCATGCCATATGATGTTATGCTCAACAATAAAAACTGGGGTAGAGGAGGAAGAAAATGAGGGATTTTTTTCTTCCGTGTCGGCCATTGCTTGGAGACCTCTCTTGTGGGAAGTAATGAGTCATTGCCTTTGCATCACTTAGTTTTCATGGAGTTGTTTTCCCCTTTTCCTTCACCTGCTGAACTGTCTATGTCTTGGCTCCTGAGTTTTCTTACATGTGCTCTTCCTGTTCTTTCCCCTATCCCACTGGGGTGTGTCTGGGTGGTTCTCTGCTGGCAGGAATTAGTCTACAGAACCTGGTTATTTCTGTAGCCTTCTGGTCACTGAAATACGTCTGACTGTAAACTCATTTACAAAGGCGAGTCCCAAGTTCAACCACCATGTTTGTGAATAGACAATTACTAGGACAGCAATTACCTTGAAATGGTCAAGTCTTTTCCATCACATGTGGAAATGGAGAAGTGAGAACTACTATAATATTTAATCATTGAGGACGCAGAGCACAAAACTCAGGAATCTGACCTAATAGCATTGTGGCACCATTGAAGCAAAGGAGGAGAATTTCTTGAAAGGGAATGAGTGATTTTTGCCCCTTTCAGTACTCATCACTTTCGTCAGTTCTCAGCTTCTGCTGAAACTGTCTGGATTGACTTTTGCCCCAAACCCTTCACTCTCTCTGGCATTTTGTAGAAGTAGCTCCTGCTTGGATTGGCAAAGTACTGGATGTCACCAATGTGCTGAACAAATGCCATGAATCAACAGTCATATCATGCCTCTCTTGCCTAGATGTCAAACTGTTTCACAAAACATGGTAAGAGTCATTAACTATGCTTGAGAGATAGGAAGCCCAAGGCACAGAGATAAGTGAATTGCCCAAGGTTTTGCACGTGCTGGTGGCACATCCAGGAATAGGCCATAAGGACTTCCTAAATTCTAGTCTACATTCCCCTGCTTGACAGTATTAATAAAAATAATCATAGCAAATTTCCCTGTGTGCTTTCACACACGTCAGTGTGGAAGGCTCAAGACCTGTTCCCAGGGTGCTAGTCCTCCTGAGGCGTGCATGTCTGCCTACTGTGTCCTGTCCGATCTTCCTTTAAAGGAGGTGCATGACCGCATCCATTCCTGCCAGCTTGCATTAATGAATGATTGCAGTTGAATACATCGGAGGTGGTAACAAAGCATATCCATCTGTAACAGAGACCACTAAAAGATGTGCTGTAATCAGCACTGCTACCTAACCTCTGTCCTGCATGAGCAGATTAAATTGTTTTAAAATGCTTGAACACAGCGCTCATTGTGATCAATGTCATTCTGTTGATCAGATCAGTGGGAGTGAAGAATAAAACCACATTTACTCAACAACAAATATTGGCAGCACTTCCGAAACAGACCAAGGGCTTATTGAAAAGAATATTGATTGAGCCAAGAAAACATCAAGCAGTTATAAAAGTTTAATCATATTCTCATTCAAGCCTTCCTTCAGTGCCAGGAATTAAAATTCCCCCATCTCCTGAGGACGGAAGATACATTTCCATAATGTTCTGTAAATTTCCAATGCTTTGCATCTGTACTGACTGGTGGAATTATTCATTGCAAATGATTTAGCTGAGATACATGCAGCTTTCTGCACCGAGTGTACGAGTTATACACAAACAAGCTGTGATTTTTCTAATGTTTCTTATTTGCAATTGTTTAACAAAGAACTGGGTAAACCAGAGTTAGCCTCAAGGTATTTTTGAAGTGGTCAAAATAAATATTTGGTCTTCATGATTCAACAACATATGCCTGGTCCCTCAAATCAGATGAAATTAGAACAATTCCTCAGCTAGAAAAGATTAGTTTCTTTAAAAGGATGTGTCTATGTCTTTATTAGAAAACTGCTCATAAACATTAGCAGTAGCCTGAGAGAGCTACTGTATACAGAGAGTGAAAGGCCATGTTCAGAATGGCATACTTTGACACAAATGCTTTGGCAGTGTCTGGTTGTAGAAGATGTATGGGGTTCAAGAGCACAGAAGCAGTTAGTATTTGCTGTGAGAAAACAAGAAATAGTTTTCCTGGGCTGCAGTTGTGAAGACTCACACCTTTCTAGGCAAAGGTCACTGCTATGGAGAACAAAAAGAAAATAGAGCTATGCCTGAGCTAATATTTTGCTTCCTCTTTCAATCCTCTGTTTCTCTTACATCTGTGGCAATCTCTATGGAAGTGTTGCTGGGTCTGTCCTGAAAAGAGAGATGTGGACGTAGCTAGGGTAGCAGTGTCTCAGTTGGCTTCGGTTTCCAAATAACTGGGACTGCAGCACTAGCAAGGGTGGTAGGGTTCCACAGGCCATGGACACTCACTCTATACATGTGGAAGTCCTCAAACATGTTGCTGTACTCTCAAGGATTTTTGTATCTGTCTCCAAGGATTTTGGTTAAATTAGAGTTATGTGGCATGTATATGCCCATGTGTTGTAAAACTGACTTATATTCTACACAAAATAAGGTGTGCTGAGCACCCTTCCCCCATTGCAAAGCTTATAAGGATTAATGGCTACAAGATCAGTGGGCAACAGAGATATACAGACATGTCTTGATTGTCTCAGACCTCTGACTGCTGATGGCTGTGAACTGCAAAATGAGGAGTTAAATGTATCTAGATGCGTAGGTTTCAACTTTCTTTGTCTGGCCTGTCACTTCTGAGGTGCAAAAGACAGTTGCTTTGGTGCATAGAGTTCTGAATTTCTGTCCTTCCTCTTTCTTGCTGTCAACCCTTCAGTTTCCTTCTTCTGTGAGATCTCTTCAAGGAAGTGGGAGGAAATTTCATACATGAAGAATACTTTAAAATTAAGATAAGGTCTGTGTGAAGGTGTCTGAAGAATTTGGATGCAAGAAAAAAGTAAAATCAAAAGGGATAGATAAAGACCTGACAGCAAGTGCTAGGGTAGAAAATAAAAACCTGTGATGCATTAGTAGAGATAGCTTGGGTGCAGATGGATACAAATAGGAGCAAGGCTGAGAGGAACAGGGAAAGCTTTGAAAAATTCCTTTATCTGTCAACAGATGCACGTAGTGTGGAGGTTTGGGGGCCCTTTCCTCAAGGTATGACGGAGGAGCTACATTTCCCTACTTGAAAACAAAAATGCAACCAAACAAAACCAAGCCAACAAGAAGATATAAACTAATTTCCTTATGATTTATCTAGGAAGGAAACAGGCAAAGTGGCAAGTCCAGAACACAGGGCTCTGGAAAGCTGTCATGTGCCGAGGCACCTTGCCTACATTGGCTTATCCAATCTTGCATCTAACATGCATGGATTCACAGTAGAGTACCCCTCGTTCCAGCTGTACACCTGCTACACAAGCCAGTATGGTGCTTCCTGATGGCACCTAAGCTTAGAAATGCCCCATTTGAGGACAAGCTTCCAGTCTGTACTGTTATACCCTGGTCCTTTACACATCAGCCAGCAGCACCGCTAGTGCTTATTGTGTGACTCTGAGCTGTGTGTTCAGTGTGCTCTTTTGCGAGCTGTGTGTTCAGTGTGCTCTTTTGCAAGCTGAATGTTGTGCTCCCCAGCACTTAACTCAATATTTTGAACGTCACACATCACCACATACAGCTCAAGATTCAGTTTGCTTCTTGGCAGAATTCAATCAAATAATTTAAAAAGAAAAAGAAGTTATTGCTTCACACTTTTCTCTGCCTTATTCTTAGGATGCATGAGGTTAACATTTATTTCCTTAGATATTTCTCTGTGATTAGAGAAGGTCTGGTAAGGTGGACACAGACGTATACTGTGAGGTGGCAGGTAAGATCATCTCAGCAAGAAGGTGGGTGCAGGAAGGGAGCAAAGAAGCTGCTAGTCAAGTAGTTTTACCTTTTACTTATATGTTTTAAAGGCGATACCATACATGGATTAGCAGCATGTGGGGAGACAAGAGATGATCAGAAGTAATTTACAGATATAGAGTAGGATTACTTTTAGAGGTCAAATTAGAGGTGGATTTATGTAGCTCACTGAATCTAGTCCTTGTATTACTACAGAGGTTGTAGTGAAACAGATTCTCAACAAAATCTCCTTTAAGAAAAATTTGTGATTATTCAGGCAGCTCTATCTCTGCACTCTTTTTGGTATCACAGAAACATGGAGATTGGTCTCTAGCCAAATACTAATCTCATAAACTCCACAAAAACTAACTAACACCATCTGTGGCAATTTTTACTGCAAATTACCACAATATGTGAAATGCTTCTCTCAGTATGATAAGCAGAGCCTTGTCATGGGAATAGTGTCACAAGGCCTCCTTGCACCATGGCACTCATTTCCAGATGTCTCTGTTTTAGGTATAAAGGAAAAGATGCTTCATTGTCTCTTTTCAGTAAAAAGGAAAGTTTGTCTTCTCACTGCGCCTTGAATGTCAATGCAAAGCAGAAATGAAGGAAATTGAAATAAACAGCATGAGTAGCACATATGTAAGTAAACAGTTTTCTCCATCACAAAGCTACTCCCCAGATGCCAGAAAGCCATTTTTATCTGTCCCCTTCTGCTTGTTCTCAGGGTCCGACTCCCTTTCTCTTGAGATTGCAGTACAAGTAGAAGAAAGCAGAAAGGATTTTGGGGCGGAGGAGGTGGGGGGAGAGCCACCAGCAGACCAAAACAGTGGGAACAAGAGAAAAGACATGGACAAACAACCCATCATAACCAATTCATATCTGATTTTCTTGCTTGTCATATAAATATTGCTTCTTCCCAGCAGCAGACTTGCTTGCCACAAAGATGCTTTGCCATAATCACTTTCGGGAGAAGGTGAAGGGGTTAGAAGAATTTTGATTTCAGGATTTCTCTTCTGTCTGAAACAACATCAGTGGACAAGGGAAGGGCTACAGGTGTCATTTAACTGGATTGTGTAAAGCCTTTGACATGATGCCACACAACATACTTCTTTCAAAATTGGAGAGAGATGGATGTGATGGGTGGACTGTTAGATGGATAAGAAATTGGCAGGACTATTGGATCCAAAGGGTAGTGGTCAATGGCTCAGAGTCCTAATGGACATCAGGGACAAGCGGTGTCCCTCAGAGGTCTGTATTGGGATAAATGTTACATCTTCATTAATGACATAGATGAAGGAATCGAAGTGACTTTGGAGAGAACAACAAGCTGAGTGGTGCTGTTGACACACCTGAAGGACAGGATGCAATCCAAAGGGACCTGGACAAGTTTGGGGAGTGGGCCCATGGGAATCTCATGTGGTTTAATAATACCAAGTGCAAGGTGCTGTGCCTGGGTCTGGACAACTAGTATCAATCCAGGCTGGGGGATAAACAGATCAAGAGCAGCCCTGCTGAGAATGACTTGGGGGTGCTCATGGATGAGAGACTGGACATGACCCACCCATGTGTGCTGGCAGCCAAGAATGTCAGTTGTATCCTGGGCTGCATCAAAAGCAGTGTGGGTAGCAGGTCAAGGGAGGTGATTCTGCCCCTCTGCCCTGGTGAGATGGTGAGACCCACCTGCAGTGCTGTCTCTAGCACTGGGGTCCCCAGCACAGAAAGGACATCTGCCTGTTGGAACAAGTCCAGAGTAGGACCACCAAGTTGGTAAGAGGGATGGAGTACCTCTTCTATGACTAAAAAGGGAGAGAACTGTGACTGTTCAGCTGGGAGAAGAGAAGGCTTTGGGGTGACCTAATTGCAGCTTGCCAGTACCTGAAGGGAGCCTGCAAGAAATATAGAGAGATACTTTTTACAAGGGCATGTAGTAACAGGACAGGGGTTAATGGCTTTAAACTGAAAGAGAGTAGGTTTAGAAAGAAATTTAGGAAGAAATTTTTTGCTGTGAAGATGGTGAGACTTTGGAACAGGTTGCCCAGAGAGGCTGTGAATACCCCATCCCTGAAGCATTCAAGGCCAGGTTGGATGGGGCTTTGAGCAACCTGCTCTAGTGGAAGGTGTCTCTGCCTATGACAGGGGAGTTGTAACTAGATGATATTGAAGCTTTCCTTTCATGATTGTATGATTCTTTGATTTGTTGAACAATTTCCCCTTAACTTCTGCACCTATTATGCACATTTGACTTTTCTTTAAAGACATTTCGCACTGTTCTGGAGACGACGCAGTGAAGATGACAGCAGAACACATCCTGTACCTGAGCAGGCACAATCAAAACCACCAGAAAATAGCAAGATTTATAATTGTGTTCTCCAGAGGCATTTACTAACCCTGGCAGGTAGAACACATCTTTTTGGGAGTTTCCCTTTTCATGGGAGCAGCACTACACCTTTATTTTTGCTTGATTTTTTATATCAGCTTCTTTAGATGGTAGGTCTCAGGTGCTGACCTACCACTACAAGAACTTCCTCTTTCCACTAATGATCTAAGGAAAATCAGCTCCTAATTTGGGTACTTGGGAATCTCACCATCTTAGATAATTAAAAATTTGAGTGATAATTAAAAACCTTGGATTTTTTTGTACCTTTTGGTGTATTTTTCTCATTACTTAGAAGACTAAATTATTATATTCTTTCCTAGAAGCTAACTGACGCTGCCATTAGAGGTTGAGCTGGTGAACAGGATATGAAAGGGAAGACTGACCTAATTAAAAAATAAACAAGGACAGGGGAATTAAGATTTGCTTTTGATATAAACACCCTTAGTATAAAGAAGGAACAATGAAAGAACAATAAAAACATGTTTAATTGCAAATGTTCAACTTTTTCCTTTATTAGCAGCTTTCTAAATGTGAGCTGTGTTTTAAATCTGAGGGGATTTGAAATCCTTCAGGATAGAAGCAGTTTGTCAAATATTTGTAATTTAAATAAAAAGAGAAGGGAAAGTGCAAACTCTTCCAATATTGTCCAGAACCATTAAAGTTATGAGCTGGAGGTATGCTGCCAGTGTAAAAAAAAGAAAACTCACATAATTTTTATTGCTTTGGGGACAGGGATGGAAGGAACGGATGGTAAGAATGAAAAGCTGTGCCTGAAGCCTGATGGGAGTTTAGTTTCTTTTGATATGCTCAAAACTGTGTCAGCCCTTTCCATGAATATTTCATTGGTTTTTAAAAGAAAAATGATCATGATTCTAATACATCACCTTTTTTAAAAAAGTATTTTCAAAATACTTGTTTCATTCCTTTCCTATATCCTTCTGCAATACCCCACAGAAATATTTTGCTACATAAAAGGTTAATAAGAGTCCGAATAAATCAAGAATTTTATATATTCTTTAGATGTCAGTGTGAAGAAATTCTGGTCTGGTTTGCAGTCAATAGGATCATTGGCTTATTGGGACCACAGATGGACTGTGAGTCCATATTCATTTATCATTCTGAGTGTGCTTTGAGTTTTCCAAGAAAGGTGAAATCTAAAAAATCTGTAATTGCTATGTATATTCAAAAAGCTGGAATACTAGATGGCTCATGGGGTAGGAGAATAAAGTACTAACCATTTTCTCTTCACATCAATTGCTTAGACTCTGTTGAGAATTGCCATTCAGAGAGCATTTAGTGGCTTCTGAGAAAGAATTTGCTATGTTTCCTAAATAAACAGTTTTCCACAGCATGGAAAATTCTATGTGCCAACGCATCCATTTCTACCTTGCTAACTTGCATGGCTAGTGAAAATACTGAAGAGAGAAACAACAAAAAGTTCTTTTGTTTATCTGGGCAGTTGAACATTCTGAGTGACTAAACAGAAGACATCTTGAGTATTTGGTTCCCTTGGTATTTGAGAAATTAGGTGCAATACAAGTAGTGCCTCTTCTCAGGCAGAAGAAACTTCTGGGCAGATTATCACTACTTCAGATTCTTTATTTGTAACATTGCTAATCTGATTCTTTCTGAATGCTAGATAATTTCAGAAGAAAATTTTGGTTTGTACTTTTGCATAGGAGATGGTAAGTGTATACAGGCTATTCTGTGTGACCTCTTTGGGCTCTGCCTTCAACAGTTCATTATTGGAAAAGTTTTACAATTCCATTAGGGCATCAAGGATGGCCAGATCTCAGGCAGACCCTCAGATTAAGTACTATATACTTTCTGCACAAAGTTTTGTTGCACACTGGTAGAAGCAACTGAGTTGTCAAGTACTGTCTGAGGCACAGAAGAGTCACAGCGTGAACATGTCTCTCCACAGCCTTAGTCTCTTTTCCTCTTTTCCACATTTTGATGTTTAGACTTTCCTTTAGGGACAGTCTGTCACCCTTCCATGAGGCCTGATCTTTGCTATCTTGTCTTCCCTTTAAGGTTTCTTTCCCTGCTTCTTTTTCTTTTTCCTTTTCTTTTTGGGTGTTCTGTGACTCTGTCCAGTCCTCCCTCCCAGCCTCTCCAGGATTCTGCATGGGATGCAAGTTAATCTGTCATTTTTGTAAACAGCGCTGCTTCAAATGAGACCAGAAAAAAATCAGGCCTCACTTTCAAACTGGAGCCAATATTATTTGATGGTTTAGCCACTCAAAAGCTAGTGTTCCATTGCAGTATTTTTTGTAAGCACAGTAAAAACTGCCTACCTAGCAAGCTTAAATTCTCATACAGGTTGTGGACTCCCCATCCCTGGAGGTATTCACGATCAGGCTAGCTGAGCCTCTGAGTAACCTGGTCTAGTGGAATGTCCCTGCCCATGGCAGGGGGTTTGGAACTAGGTGATCCTTAAGATCACTTTCAACCAAAACCCATCAATAATTCTACTGCAGAGGAGGGGGAAATAAAAATTAAGTAGTGATCTAGAAACACTTTTAGAGTTACCGTCTAAGTTACCTTTGGTGGCTGAATCTTCTCTCACGTGGCTGCTGTAAGGCAAAAATCAGCGCAGGCCTAAGCAGAAGCTGACACTTTTCAAGTCAATCCATGTAGTCCAGTGACAATACACATAGTTCCATGGAAGTCCAGGCCCTGGACAGGACAGCCCCAGGAATCACCCCACAGGCCTGAGGGCACTGTCCAAACACTCCTTGACCTCTGTCAGGCCTCAGGGCCTTGACCACTGCCCTGGGGAACCCAGCCACCCTCTGCATGAAAAACCTTTCCCTCATGTCCAACCTAAACCTCCTCTGACACAAATTCATACCGTTTCCTCAGGTGCTATCCCTGGTCGCCAGAGAAAAGAGGTTGATTCCTGCCTCTCTGCTTCCCCTCACGAGCAAGATGAAGGTGCAGTGAGGTCTCCCCTCAGTCTCCTCTTCTCCAGCTGAACACATACTTCCCCTTCACCGCCTTTGGACACTCTCTAATAGCTTTGTACGTTTCTCATGTTGTGGTGACCAAACTGCACACAATATTCAAGGTGAGGTGTTGGCTGGCTGGCGATGCCGTGCCCGATGTCCCCCGGCCAGGACACGACTGCCCCCGGCTCACCTTCCATTTGCCCTGGAGCAGGATCCCCTGTCCATGGCACTGCTGCTCTCCAGCACCCCATTCCCTGTCTGTGGCTGCCCTGTTCCTGGCAGAAGCCCTTTGGTTTTGCCCCAGTCTCTCTGAGGGAGCTCTGGTTTGAGGGGCAGGCCTGGAGTGCCTCTGCCTTCCTCTGCCAGGAGTGGCTGGGGCAGGACTGCAGCCACCACAGGAGAATGGCCCCGCAGTCATCACAGAGGAATGGCCCTGCAGCCACCACAGGGGAATGAACCCTGACGCCACCACAGGGGAATGGCCCTGCAGCCACCACAGAGGAATGGCCCTGCAGTGTGCCAACACCACACCTGGGGGGCACACACCAGGAAGGCTGGGGATAAAAGGGTCCCTTTGTGCCCTCCCTGCCTGCTCCGTTCGCCGCTCCTGCAGGTCCCTTCCGAGCAAAGGAAGCAGCTTCTGTCGGTGCTGTCGGTGCCCGTGCTGAGGGAGCCACTCGAGGATGAGCTGCTGGCTCCACGTGGCTCTTTGCCATCTCCTGCAGTGTTCCTGGCTCTGGAAATTGGCCCTGCTCACCATGATTCCCTGCTTATCGTGATTCCCTGCTCTGCTGCACAGTGGGCCTGCACTGGAGCTGTTTGACTTGGCAAGAGATGCTTGCTTATGCCTTTTCTTTATGTCAGGTTTAAAATAAGAGCAGGTCAAAAAGTATAGTATAGAAACTACATACATTTCTCTTTCTTTCCTTTCTTTCTTACTTTCTTTTCTTCCTTCCTTTCCTTCCTTCCTTTCCTTCCTTCCTTGCCTTCCTTCCTTCCGAGTTCCTTCCTTCCTTCCGAGTTCCTTCCAAGTTCCTTCCTTTCCTTCCTTTCTTTCCTTCCTTTCTTGCTTTCTCCCTCTCTCTTTCTTCCTTTCTTCTTTCTTTCTACTGTATTTAGCAGAAATTTTCAAAATGCTGTTTAAAAATCCCTCCCTGAGATCTTCAACAAGTTCTCTACTCATGCAGGATTTCTAGAAATCTCTCCATATGAAAAATTTTGTCAAGTAAATGGACATATGCCCTTGGATGCAGGGAATTCCAGCTTTGAGGAGTTAGCTGAGTTTTTAATTGTTATGGCCTGTATGGGACAGCTAATCTTACAAAGGAGCAAAATTTAAATGCAGATCTCTTCCACATCACAGCAAGCTATCATCCCACTTTGTCATGGATGCATGACTATAACATAAGGTTTAATCCTGTCTGTTAATGCTAATTTCATATCAACGAGGAAAGGCAGTTTTCTTGTGCCTTTGAATTCCCATATTCTCAGAAAAGGAAAAAGAGAAAGGACCTATTTATTTCCTTAGCATATGGAGCTACAAGAAAAGGAGATAATTTTAGGACAATTAGGAATTGTTTGAAAAAGGGGACTGTCAGGCTGATTACCCCTAGTTGTTTGGATGTAATAAAACATAAAGTTACAAAGATATCTTAACATTCAAAGGGCTGATATTAGAAGAGAAACTATCAATCACCCTGTGGATTGGCAAAGCTCACCCTGCTACAGAGAATGAATTTGAAATCTGTGAGTCTTTCCAAGGTGAATATGGTGACAAAATCATTAGCTATTCTCAGTGCACATCCATCTTAATTAAAGCCTACCCCCCTTTGATGATGATGTGAGCCGTTCAGCTTCTCCAGACACTCACAGCTGGTGTCTGCATCAATCTTGTTGACAAAGACTCTTCTTGAGAGCCTGTGCTATAATGTCTTTTCTCTCCTATGCGGGGCTTCTGAGCAAAAGCATTCCTGTGGGCTGTAGCAGCCCTGAGGATCAGCAGCTCAGCACTGCCCTAAACCAAATGAGTGTTTGCCAAGGTGTGTACGTAACATGAACCAACACTGGGCTTTCTTTTTCCTTTTCTGCTGTCTATTAAACTAGTAATAGGCATTCCAACAGTCAGGCCAACTTACAATGTACCTTCATGACTACAAAGCACCTCCAGAACGATGAGTTGCAGATTCACTTTTTTTCAGAGCAAGAATTTAGAGGGAGGAGTCACACTTGAGAGGTTTTCCATGTGCCACCTGATTTCACTGATACGCTTGATGAGAAGCTGACAAGTTTATAAGAATAAACCCAATAGAAATTGCAACCGTAATGCATTTATCTCAAACAACTGCTTGTTAAATTGTGCTTAAATAGTGAAAGGAAATGTATGTTAATAAACTCATAAAAAAATTAGATAGAATTTTATGCATGGTTCCAAATGTGGAGATACTGTAACTAAATAATTTGAAATGATGTGCCACAGTGTTTACATTAAACTGCAAAGGTACTTGCTTCTTAATTACACCGGTTTCTGCTAAATGATTTTAGATTAAAGCATAGAAAATGAGCATGTCAGCTACACCTTTAAAATTCATTCTAACAAAATATGGCAAAGGATTTTCTTAGATACATCATTTTTTAATGCAACACAATACTTTCCCTGAATTGGTAATTCACTTCATACAATTATGGTTACATAAAAAGATTAGGTAAATTTAAATGGAAGTATTCTCTCGGAAATCACCTGTAAAAAAAAGAGTCAGAGTACATTTTCCCAAGTCTATCACTTCATGAGTTTGAAACAAAAAATCCAAAACACAACTGTTTCCACATGCCCAAGCTGCTTAGATTGCACAATTTTTTTTAAAATATTATAAAGTTAGTTCTTCTGAAGGACACCGACACCAACCTCGTCGGCTTTAAATACAGAAACATTAGATTAAGAAAAGTGGCTTTCTGAAGTCTAGGTGTGAGAAAACTGATACTGACAGTGACATATGAATGTGTCAATGATGAATAAATACAAGAACTTAAAATTCAAACCACCAGCAATCTCATACATCATTCTCTCTCTCTCTTTTCTTTTTTCTTTTTTTTTTTTCTGTAGGGATATAAAAGATTCAAATGTCAGAACTATAATGTCAGGACTGTTTATAATGTCAAGTGACGCATGTTGCATGCCCCTACTATATTTGATCAACCAGAACCTGGGATAATTATTGTAGGTGAAGGAGTACATTTCATGTGCAATGGACATGGATTTGAAGTGAATTCGGAAAAAGAACCTTTTCATATTGAAGTCTGAGTAGTTGTTTTGTTCAACCTGCAGTAATCCTTGCACAAACTATTTTGCGTAAAACTGATATTTCTAGCAATAACTAGTATTAGTGTGATGCCTACAGGACACTGTCAACCAAAGAGAACTTAGTCTTATGATATAATATGGTAATTTGATAAAACTCGTTACAGATTTGAGAGAGAATCAATCCCAATAGAACCAGAAAGATCTACAATTTTGTCTTTGCAGATATTTCATGCCATTCCATGCCATTCCAGCTCAGCTCACAGAATTAATCTTATTATTTATAAAATAAGGTTGTGTTGTTTTGAGCCTGGTTTCCTAAAAAATGAGAACTATGTGGTCATACCATCTGCAAATGCCTTCTCTTCACTCCTGACAGCTTCCACATTCAGAGACAATTGCAACACAGTTTTAAAGGAGGTAGAATTCTCAAAGAGACTCCGTTGGTAAAAGCTTTTGCCCAGGTGTCTGGACAGGGCAAAGATACCTAAATTAGTACTCCCTGACAGAGAAAGGCTGTCTGCTTTGCAGAAGCTGAAAGTACTGTAATCAGCCCAGTGAAAACAAATTGTTTTGCAAAGGAAAACATACAAGTCAAAGGACACAAATCTCTTGAAGTGCTTACAAAATGATTTGGGTTTTAGCCATTCTTTGAACTTCTAATTTGCTCTACAAAGATAACAAAATTTAATTCCAGCACTTTTGTAAAAGGTTAATTTGAAAGAGCAGTAGCTGAACCCTGAAAACAAAATCAAAATATCACATTATTTTAATTTACAGAAGTAATAAAATCAAGAGGGGGAGAGAGCTTGTTAAGGAAGATACACATCTTGGGAATATTGAGCTGACTGAGGTGTTTCCCAGAGAACTTAATCCAATTTTGAGTACTGATTAGAGCAAATGTTAGGTTAATACAAAGCAGGTTTTGCTCTTAATTGGTTTGGACAGAACCCAGTCCTGCCTAAAAGTTTGTGTCTACCCTTTAGATAGTAAGTTAAAGAACCCAGAATTAAAAGATGAAATTAATTAACTCTGTGTCATCTAGAAAGGTTGCATTTTGTGTTATTTTAATTATTTTATTGATTAATTTGAACAGAAGAGAATGTGCTGGTTTCTGCTTGGATAGAGACAATTTTCTTCAACATAGCTGGTATGAGGCTGTGTTTTGGATTTGTGACCAAAACAGCATTGATAATGCAAAGATGTTTTCATTACTGCTGAGAAGTGCTTGCACAGTGTCAAGTCCTTTTCTGCCTCTCACCCCACCAGTGAGAAGGCTCAGGGTGCACAAGAAGCTGGGAGGGGACACAGCTGAGACAGCTGACCCCAACTGACCACAGGGACATCCCACACCATATGATGTCACGTTCAGCATATAAAGCTGGGGAAGAAGGACGAAGGAAGGGAATGTTCAAAGTGATAGCATTTGTCTTCCCAAGTCACCATTATGCTTGATGGATCCATGCTTTCCTGGAGTTGGCTGAACACCTGTGTGCCCATGGGAAGTGGTGAATGAATTCCTTGTCTTGCTTTGCTTGAGTGCGCAGCTATTTCTTCACCTATTAAACTGCCTTTATCTCAGCCCACAAGTTTTCTCACTGTCACTCTTCCCCATCCCACTGGAGTGGAGTGAGCCAGCAGCAGCTGGGTGGTGCTTAGTTGCTGGCTGGGGTTTAACCACAACACGTTCATAGAGAGCAAGTAAGTTACTTTTACTGCATCAAATATATATTTTCTATATTTTTTCTTTTTTTGCTTTTCTTTTTTTTTTTTTTTTTTAAATTCTGTGGCTGCCACAGTCATTAGCAAGGAAAAGAGTAAAGAAAATAAAGGAGATATATGAAGAGTGAAAATTGTTACTCCTGCACTCCTGGAGCAGGCTGCTCAATATTGCCTGGGCAGGCTTTAACAACATCAAGCTCTCTGGATATATCAAATATTATCTTCCTTGAAATGATGACACAAAGGCCACATTTGTCACTGGATCCTTCAGACGCTGTTTCTCCTGCCATTCTGTATGACTTTGAGTACGTTGGAAAGGTCAAAACTTTTCGTAATCAATTCCATTAGGTCCTCATCTTTTTCCACACCGTTGATAAACTCTTCCAAAGTCAGTTCCCCTAAAAGAATATCAGATACCCTTTAGGAACTGAGAAACCCCACAATCACTCTTCATCCAACACAAGACCATTCATGCCAGATTGAATCACTTAGGAAGGTTTCTGTTCTCTGCTGATAGGCAAAGGCAGGTACAGTATTTGATAGTATTTCCCTTATTTGCATCAGTCAGATCCTAGAACTCAGACCCTTTTTTTTTCCTGTTAAAAGAGGTCAAACACAGTTTTCACTGAAGTCTGAGACAATCATAAGTGCTCATAAATGTGTGTAAAAGTGCACTAATAAAGCCTGTATCAAGGCTGAATTTAGATATACAGTCCAATTCTCAGTGAGCTAATTAGAATTTATCTTATAGCTGGTTTTAACAGAGATTAGGGTGATTTATTGAGGATTATTAGGCATAGTCCCTGTGTTGACTACTAGGATTATTTAGAGCCGTGATCGGATGTACTAAAAAAAAATTGGCCAAGTGGTTTGATTAGATAAATTCATCCAAAGAACTGAAATGGCCATTTAGAGTGAGAATTTTTGGGGCTCATGTAAAAATCAGCTAATAACTTGGAAGTTTCAAGACAACCATAAAATCTCTTTTATTGAAGAACAGGAATACTATTTAGAGTTTCCTGCTCTCTTGCCTGTCAGCAAAGGCCAGTTCTAGGCATGTGTCTTTGCTTAGTACACAGGACTGTACACAGTTCTCTGGTCAGAGGTTATTCCAGGGATACTGTTCTCCTTTGAGAGAGGAATCAAAGCTTGGCATAATAAGAAAAGCTTGATTCTTTCCTCTGAGAATAGTCTGAAGTTTCTTGTTAAATTCACAACAACAAATGATTTCTCACTAAAATAAGAAATGACAGGAGGCCAGACAAAGGAAAGTAGCTGGATTAGTTAGGGCCCCAGGGTGCAAGGAAGCTGGAATTCAAATTGTGTACATGTCTGCTGAATGCTTAGTTAGCTGGCTTTTGGCTCTTATCAGGTTTAAGTACTACCTGTAGGGATTTTTTTGTGCATTTTTGTCCATGGCAGCCTTGGAAACTTCATCTGATATAAAAATCACATTTGAAAAATGTGAAAACCACTTTCTACCTGTAGTCAGTAAAGGCTGCTTGCTGTTTAGTCACGTGTCCTTGCTACACTGCTGACAGGCTCAGGTAAAGTGGAAAGACATCATTTGACAGAAGTCTTGGCTCTTAGGCTTCAGTGAAAGTAGTAAGACCCTGTCCAGGAGATGGCCCTGGGGATGTTTGTGCTTCCTCTTTCAATAGCAGTGCCTGTATATAAAGATCCCAGAAGCAGAGACAGATCAAGCCATCTCTGTATGCTTGTGTGCCACTCCTCCACTGACTTCCCCTGAACTCTCCTCCTACCCCAGGCATTCCTTTCCGTTTCCCTCTCCTTCCCTCTGTATTGCCTTTGGCTGAGGTCTTTGGGTAGATGGGGTTCTAGGACTTATCACGTGGATATCCAGGATCATTTTACTGCTTATTCAGGTCAGCTAGTCTTGAATTCCTTCCTTCGGATCCCAGGCTGTATATTTCTAAGGTGCCAACCAAAGTGCACAACTGTGCAAACCACACTGGAGTTGCCAGCGAGATGTGGCCACACTGGCAGGCTCAGACTCGCTGCTACCTTGAGGGGCCTCAGATTTCCTTCAGCTAATGAATATAAATTGCAAAACCAATAGGAGATATGTTTTAATTGTTCTTTACAACCATGGGATTGTTTATTGTATTTTCATGTAAGGAAGGACATGGCAATTTATTTGTCTATTTGAACTTTAGTAAGAATCTACAGGGAGGTAGAAAGTTGAAGCTAAACTTGGTAAAAGTTGGCCTGTTGCTCGGCTGGAGCTAGTCCTGTTGCTTTGCAGCAATTAAAAAAACTAATGAAATGTAGAAACAGTTTGAAAGGGAACTATTATGAAGATAATTCTGAATAATTCATGTTATGGCTTTTCTTGCTAAAACGTATGACACAAAAGTTATATTTTCAGCTGATTGTTTAGCTCAGATACAATTGTTACTTGTAGTAAACATTTGGTCAGAGCAGGGAATAATCATAGAATTTGGGTTTAAGTGCTAGATCATGACTGTTACTTGAAGGCATTTTGTAATTTGTTTTCACCCCAAGAATGGGCCAAGAGGTGGGGAAAATAAAATCCTTCACTAGTGCATCCTCCACACATGTCACAAGATCATTTTTTATACTGTGATTATATATTGCAAACAGTTTTTTAAAAAAGTAACCTTAATACACCAAATAAGACCATAAAAATTTCCCTGCCCAAGTGCCCCAAATTCCTGTCTGTGACTTGATTTTTCTCTGTAATGCTTTCTTAATATTCCCAATCTGTCAGTGATTGTAGCAATTTATGTAAAACTTAACTGCCAGTGAAGCAGGATCTGCATGATTAGAAGTTTGAAGGCAGACATTCACATGTGATAGGTTTTCTGTTAGAAACAACTCTGAAGCAGTAACAGAAGTCTTAGTTTCCAAATGCAAGTCCAATTAGCTATCTTGAGTTAAAAACAGTAGCATATATCTTAGCATGTGTTAACAGTCAGCCTTCAAGGACCATCCAATATGCTGTCCAATCTTTAGAACATGCTAGAGCATGTGTGGTAATGCATCTTATTTGTTTTTTAAATGCTGGAGTAATACGAGTTAAAATTAAGAGTTTCAGGCTTTCGGTTAACCTAAACCAGTCAGTTCTTCAGTAGTGTGTTCAAGCCCTCCTCTTGCAGAGGAAATTCCCTGCCAATGCCACCAAAACCTAGATTCCTACCGTCGCCGTTCACATCTATCTTCTGAAATATCATGTTTGTGAACTCTTCCGCAGTCATGTTGGTGTAGCCATTAATAGCCTGGATAGCCTGAAGGCAGAAACACAGAAAGTTCTTTCAGAGTTTTTTCTATCAAGTTGCGAAAACAATACACTGGCAGCAGCAGTAATTGCAATGCAACTCTTTAGTTTGCCAACCCTTTCAAAAATCACTAAATAAAGAGCTATTTCAAGTAAATCTTCAGTAATAAGAATTGGAAATTTAATTAAGATAACACAGCCTGAAGATTACAGACTAATTTGCATATCTCTGAAGGTCTGGAGAACCATGTGGCACCTCTGCTCTGCACTTTAGATTCCACACCAGCATTTTTATCTGGCCCTAGAGAGTTCTGTGTCTTCAGAGGGTGCCCTGTGGTCTATGTGATTTAAATACAGTATTGTTTTTCACAGGCGAAAGTACATGCAGAGAAAGTCTAAGTAATTTTTCTATTAAGGCATGTTTAACTTAGTAATCACAAACAAAATCAGACCAACAGTCCTGAAAGTTGGCAGAATTTAATTGTCCTCCAAAGAAGTTAAGAAAACCAAAAATATACTCTCTACATTTTTTTTTAACCCTGAAGCAAAAGGACTCCATATTTGGAGTAGAGATATAAATGAATGTTTTTGCAAAATTGTATCTCACTGATAATTTTTGCATTATAGTGATCATTCAGGGTAGTAAAATAGGAGCCTACATGTTAATGTCCAGTAGTTCAGATGCAACAAGGATGTGTTTACAGAGTTAGATTCAAACTCAATATCCCAATTATTAATTGACTGGAGAAATATCTGCATAAATAAACATGCATATGTGTTCTATAATGGGCATACTGTAGAATTTGTTTTTCTACACCTGAATTATCTTAAGGTTAACTGTGTTGTGTAAGAAAACTCACCATATGTGCCAGTTGTTTCTTTTGGTATTCCTGATATTATATTAGAACTCATTATATTTAAATAAAATGTAAGTTAAACCCATTCAGAATTGATGTGGAATTCTTGACTGTCACTGTCTTTATTTTACTTTTCAGCTTTTTTAATAAAGTAATCTTAATATATCAAATAAGACCATAAGAATGCCACCCCCAAAATCCCCAAATTCCTGTCCTTTTCAAAGGAAAGCAAGAATTTTAACAAAACGAGTACAATTAACTTGTTTGCATTACTAATTTATGCTTTAGACACTTCTGGTGTTTTATATGTATGGCCTTATTGCAGTCTTCAGATGAAAGTTTTACCTCTGCCACCATTAAATTTATTGTAGTACTAAGAGTAAAGCAGTGGTTCCTGCAGTATCTGAGTCACTGCCTACCACAGAATCACTTTAAATACTGAAATAAAATAACTAGGCATTGAAAGGGTGCATGTTTATCTAGAAGGAGTTTTGATGTTTGATAATGATTTGTTGACCCAAGTTTGCATAGCTGTAGAGATAGATTAAGTTTTAAGAGGACTTCTGTCATTCTAAATTAATGTTTCAGATATGACATATCTTTTTGGACAACCCCCTTTTTTTAATGATGCTTATTATAATTCCAGGAAAAGTACGTTCCATGTTTTAGAGTTGATGCTCCCTGCAGCAAAACTTTGATCTGTACCCTTTGGATGAAAGCATCTACTGAAGTCCACAATATTATTTCACTACAGCAAGTTGAAAACTACAAAAATAATTTTAAAGAAAGAATTGCATGGCTTTGGTTTTGTGTATTTGAAGTGGACTCATTTTCTGCAAAATTTTGACAATATTTTCATCCAAATGTCGCCGTGTGATTTAATGGTAAAATTATATTTCCCTGATTTAGTTTTAAAATAGGGGTAATGGCATTTGTAATAAATAAATCTAAAAGCCTTTAAAAATTAAAATGCTGGAATATTTTGATGACATCTATATTTTTCTTGCAGCAAGCTCAATTTGAGAAACCAGTTTTCCACAATAGACTGGTACATGTACTTGTAACTGTTTTATTCATTATGCTGCTACAGTTCTACCCTGCCTTATAGTATAGTTTATCACAGTGATACCTCTAGTGTTTCTAGTTTTTCACTTTCAGTAAAATATTTTGTCTGTAGAACTATGTCGTAAAGTAAAATACTACTTAGATCTGTTCAATGAAGAAGAAACTAATGGCAGGAGTGTCACTAGCCATGGTAAATTCTGGTTTTACAACTGTAAAACATTAGGTAAAGTACAGACGATCCATTTACAGGACATGATGAACCACTGTTTCAGGGGCAATGCAATATGTCAGATGCTCTTGCTATTGGTCGTAACTTGCTTACCGCGAATATGCTTAATAGTTCTTTTTTGTCAATACATCCGTTTCCATCAGCATCGTATAGCTTGAAATACCATTTCAATTTTTGGTCAATTTTCCCTCGTATAACCAAATTTATTGCAGCTATGAACTCCAAGAAGTCTATAAATCCATCCTGAGAGAGAGAGAGAGAGAAAAAAACACGTATTTAACAATGTTTGTTTTCTGTTCATTGTGGCAATTGCACAGAAACAGGTAGTCAAATTTAGTACAAGTGATTTATGAAGCACCTTAAGACAGAAATCTCCTGTGGTATTAAAAGACTGAAAGAACTATAGAAAGAGGTGTTAGCAAAGACAGTTTTGTTCTCCCCTAAAAGCTGGGAGCAGTGGAGGTGAGGGGTAACTCTGTTCTGAGCAATTGTTATTAACAGTTTTTGAGGAGAAAACAAATAGTGTTGTGGCATACTGCCACATGCAAAAAAGGAGTCTGGAATACCTGGTTTGGTACTAATGAAATATTTACTGTGGAGTTGCTTACATCCATACTGCAGAACTACATATGATTTCCTGCAACAGAGCTGTTCCAGGTGTTATTCATCTGAGAGAGATCATGTAGTAATAATAACTTGGCATGAATCCCAGGTACTGTAGTTTATCCATATAAACATAAGGTCTCTCTGATAAATACATTTTGCATGGGAAATGATGCCTTGAAGCCATAAACTAGTCTCTAAATATGAAGGATTGGGAATATTTATAGGAAAAGAGCATTTCTTGTTGATTTAATTCATTGTTTTCTGACTCCTTCTCTGAAGCTACTGATAGAAGCCTTCAAAGATGGGTCTCTATAGTCAGGTTCTTCTGTTTCTGTAAAAATGTGGTTAGGATGGAAGAAACAGTTGCTGAATATGGATAGTACTTGCTCCAACTGTTTCCCATGTGCTTATAAAACAATTAACAGCTGGTAAATTTAGTCTTGTGATCTTTATGTTGGTCAGAATCCAATTGCTTGGAAAACCTTGGAAAGACTGTCATCAGTTTCAGATGGCCTATGACTGAAAAGAGAAAGCTGGATGAGTATCTACTAGGTTTAGCATGTTACTTATTTTTATTATAATATATCAACACACATCTTGTCAATTGAGGTTTTGCAACCAACAGGCATTAATCTATCCTCAATACAGTACTGAAGGAAAAGAAGTCCTGTAAGGGTGCATTGTGACTCATTGCCATAGTTTGAATTGTAGAGTCATTTAGGTTGGAAAAGACTCTTAAGATCTTCAAGTCCAACAGTTAAACTCAGATTTCCAAGTCCACGACTAAACTGTGTCCGTAAGTGCCACATCTTACATGTAGTTTGAAGATCTCTAGGCACTATCAGTATATTTTGGTGACAAAGAATAAAACATGTAAGCATGCAAAGAATGAATGAAAAGCAGGAATTTACAAGGGCTAAAAGATACTGAGATTGAGAGTTCTTCTGTCCTCCTTCAGTTGAAAAAAAACCAAAATGTCTAAACCTGTCCCCACCCATCTTTCTGCCTAGATTCAATGTTAATAGATTGTGAAAGTGAAGGTGAGTTCTCAAAAGCTGAATACATACTTTTTTAGTAGGGGTCCATCCTCTTTTTTTTGGTCATTCACTTTTTAGAATCCCCAGAGCTGTGTTCATGTGACGCTGATCTGGATCAGACCTCCTAGCAGACCCTTAAAGTTTTGATTTCTGTGCAAGGCTGTTGGCAGAGTGGCATCTTAGAGATAAATATGATGCATTTAAACACACTTGATTCTATGTACCTGTAGAAATGGTGCGTGCACGACTTGTGCAGACTGACCATTGCTTCACAGGCTCTCTGCAGGTTCTGCTGTGGTTGCTGGTTCTACTCTAATTGCAATCACAGCAAACACAGCAGGGTCAAAGACCCCATTCAACCATTGTTTGGGATTAAATGAAATTTGACAGTAACTGCATATAATTTTTGACCAAAATTAGGCCCAGTATTAAAATCAGATGCTTTACCAAAAATGACATATCATGCACCACAAACTTTATGCTTCTTTTTGGCACACTGTCTTGCATTTTGATTTTGCAAATATTATTTCAAGAAGGATCTCATAAAGTATTTTACTGGAGGGCAAAATGTAATTTGCTGATTACATTTCTATCATCTGATTTGATGTATCTATTAAGAATATAGTTATTCACAGTGTTGCTTTTTTATTGCATTTCGTACTGCTTATTGAAACTACAGATTAAGATTGGTGGATGTCCAAGACCAGATTAATTTTCTTCTTTCTCCCTTACATTTCACTTGGGTTTTTTGAAAATATTATTTTGTTTGCTTTCTTTCTACACCTTGGTGTCACTGTTGTTTTTCTGTCAAAACATCAGAAATTTGGACAATGTAATAGCTTAATGTGTTTGGGTATGTAATTCTGATCTGGTGGGTCATATGGCCTGTCCCAAACAAGAAGGGACTGAACGCTAAGGTCAAAAGATTTCCACCTCTGAAAAACACCTGAGAGAAATTGGAATTGCCAGAAAAGCCCCAGTCACACACTGTAGTTGTGCAAAGAGCACTAGCAACATGTTAACCAGCAGCCGGTGCACCAGGAATAGAAATGCTGAGAAGGTAGACATGATGTGGAACCAGAAGCATTGCAGAAAGCATTGATGAGAAATGTACTGGTTTTCCTTTCTATACCAAAAAACATATATTGTAAGTAGAAAACATTTATGTGATGCAAAAGGATAACAATCTTGTTGTACATATACAGAGCTTTCTCACATAAACAGAAATATTGCACTTTTTACAGTAACATCTCAAAATAGAACATTAAATAATGAAAAAAATCATAACATGAGCATCATCCTGTGGTTCTGAGTACAACAGATAATGTAATAAATGTGTTATGATGTTATTAAAAGAATACTGCTGTGCTGATTTACCCATCTGTTGCTCTATAATCATTCACAATAAAAATATCTAGGTAGGTCCTTATGTGTCTCTGGGCTCTGTTCAGCATGCACAGTAAGTATCTGTTGCTTGTTAGGAAGTCATTAATTCGCAAGGAACGGGCTACTGTAAAAAAAAGAAAATAAGTAGGAAGAAGATAAAATTTAAAAACAAATCCAAAACCATAATAAGTGGAGCTGATTACCAGTGGTGGATGATATAAATAATTTACTTCTGATGCTTTACCTTGTTATTGTCAAAGGGCAAATTTGTAATATTTTTATTAAATGGAGTTAAACCTGCTCAGGATACAGGACAGATTTGGGGGATGGATGTGTTTGTTCTGCATGAGGGCTTCTCATCAGTGTCTGTATGGTGCTGGTCCTGCTTTTCTTGTCTGCAGCACGTCACACTGAGCTCCTGTGGGCATCTGTAGGAATGGTGAAGATCTGCACCCTCTGTGAATGGGCAGAGGCAGAGGTCAGCTCACAGGATACCCCTCTGGATATGGTGTAAAATAGTGGGACAGAGATCTCCCAGTGCAGTTCTGAGGAATGGTCTGGAGAGTTATCAAAAAAAAAAAAAAGGGGGTTCAAAACTTCTTTTATATTCCCCAGAGTCTTCTGGACTTTATTCTATACATAACAGGCTTAATAAAAACACAGGTCTCTTTTTATTCTTTTAACATCTTAACTGGATGAACTAGAAGCTTAAGGATGCATTAGGGTCATGCATGTGTTTGTGCCCTTTGACACTGTGCTTTTGTAACTTGTTTTCTTTCGCTGATAAGTGATTTTTTTAAGCTGTTTGCAACAGTTTGATTCACACAACAAAGACAAAAGGAGGCTCCAAAAATAGAGGGAAAGTTTACTAATGGTATGAAATTCGTCCTCAGGGCTCTGAGGGCACCACCAGCCCTGACTGCCCCTGCCTAGAGTCCAGGGCCTATTTCAGTTTTTCATTAGTTACTGGATCTCCTAAGGAGAAAGGAATTTAATTTTACCTTTTTATGAGAGGGTTTTGCTTTGGCAAGGCAGTCTACATGCCATTGCTGGAGGCTGCTCACCATTATTTGGTGAGGACAGAGTTGTATGTCCTCTGAGGGCAAAGCTGGGCAGTGAGGACCATCATGTTTCATTGATGTCCTTTAACACCCCCATTCGAGAGCTGTAGGAGGGTATTACCCTTCAGTTCCCAGAATAGCACTGCTAATCTTCACAGATCCTTAAAAAACTCTTATGACTTGAACTATAGAGATTAAAAATAATTGACTTGTCAGCTATGAATGCACAGCTGATCTGAAATGGCACGATTATTATTATGGCATGGTTGTGCCAGAGTGACCTGAACTTGGTGTTTTGACAGCCTAGCTCTTACCTGATAGTGATTTCCTGGCAATGGCAATGCTACAGGGATAGCCAGCCATGTCCTACCACACACTGTGGCTACATGTGTGGAAAGGGATAGTTTCTGTCCTTGCAAAACCCCATGGTGAGTGAACTCAACATCTTACTTGGAGGACTCTACCAGGAGTCTATACACAATAAGCAGTGTCTTACTTCCAAAATTTGCTCCTGAAGAATCTCTAACCTCAACCTGACACCAGAAGAATATCTCGAATGGTTTATTTGGATTAATAAGCGGACAAATATAGATGGCCCAGGTACTTCAAACCTAGGGTTTAGGTCATTAAGCTACCTTTCTTCCCCACCCCCTCTCTTTCAGAATACTCCTTAAACTGCTTAAGGCAGAGCGGGGAGGCACAGATTAAACAGCTCAGAATAACTGTGAAATTTATAGCTAATCCTATGTGATTCTCTCTTTCTCTTTGCACCAGATTTCAAATATAACACTGCTTTTCTCCCTCAAAAACCTAAAGGAGAATTCATTTCACTCCATTTCATCTTCCTGCATTTCATAGAATCATAGAATGGCAGAATCATTTAGGTTGGAAAAAGCCTCCAACTATCCTTATTTTGTTTTCTCTTCTGAATATGTGCAGCTGTTCCTCAAAGTTTGCATACAATTATTGAACAAATATAGAGCTACTTGTAACTCTGTTACTTTGACACATCCCTAAGGTCTGATATTGGAGTTTGGGGCTTGGACAAAGTTCCAGATACCCTACAGGCTATGGCCAGAATCACCAGTTTCATAAGTAGTCAAAGCTGGCATTTGGCAAGGGAATCCTCAGCAAGCAAAGACTATTAGGTAAGGATGAAGAACAAAGCAGGAAACTAGGAGCTGCAGATGGTTAAGTGGTTTTGTAATCACTGCACACTCATTATTATGTAAAGAGATGAGGCTGTATTGACCAGACTGTTACACAAGGTTCTGCTTTGCTCAGATGTAGAGGACCTTTGAGGTTTGGGAACTTAGAAATTACCAGGACCTTTGTGTTGGAGGAGTTGGAAATGCAGAGCCAGCTATGTGTCCTGGCTTTTATACTCCCCTGGTAAAACCTGGTGAGACCCTACACCTTAAGATGACAAATAATTTTATTTCTTTAAAATTCACTAGTACCCTCAAACTCCCTGCCATCAGTCACAATTTTCTTTCAAGATTACTGGAGAAACAGAGAGACAAGGAAGTCATCAAGGCATTGGACTGTGCCCTCTGCTCATACTGCAGCATGGTACAGTAGTGCCCAGGAAGGCTGTACCTGAAAGACCCAGCCCTCTCCCATCCCCTCCTGGCTGGTGGGGTTCAGCTTTCTAATTCTGAGCCTCTTCTGTGCTTTTAGGAGCATCTTTCCCAACTTAAAAAAAAAGCTGGCAGATGAGAAAAATAATCCACAAAAACTGCAATATAACACATTTCCCAACAAATTTCTTGCTCATAATACAAGCAAAATTTTCTTGTTTGTCAAGTCTGAAAATGTAACAGGACAAGTACATTGAAAACATACATATCTTCTAGCAGCAAAGATGCTGTATTTACAGATTATTTCAGGTGCTTCTATATAATGCTCTTAGAATCTCATGGGGTGTATGCAAGAAGACTCCTAAAAGTTACACATATATACTTTGATTGCATAAATTAGTTGGTATTATCAGATAAAGGACCTCAGGGAAGTAGAAAGTTAATATTCTCTGTCTTCTTTACCCAGTAGGCATTTTTTTATTTCTCTAAAAATGGCATATTATAGAACATGTTTTGTTGCAAGCAAGTAGTTACTAATTTTTTGTCATTACATGAGTTTGCAGCCAACTTAATTAAATCAGATAATTCAATTTCTACCCTGTTTTTTCTGTGACATGTATTTTAAGGTCTTGCTCACTAACAACATTGTCACACCAACAGATGTGTGAATCATGTTTGCATATTTTTTGATGTTTCAAATCAACACTTTGATGATAAAGGGGAAAAAGAAGAAAATTTAAATCTTTTACTGCTCTATTCTTAATTAATAAAGAAATAAGTGGAAAAAAAAGACAGTTGTGCTTTTAAAAAATGCTTAAAATTTCTTCAAATAAAAGCGGCAGATTCCTGAATTTTTCATATTAAAATTTCTTTCACCTTTATATACATAATAATTTAACATGTAATATTTAAAAGTAGTTAAGATTAATTGTACAAAGTTAATCTTCATTGCCTATTCATGGAATGTGACAAAAGTACAGTGTTGGCTGGTAATGGCAGTAATATGCTCCAAATGCTTTCTAAGCTCAGTGAAAGCTGCAGAGTACAAGCTAATTTGTTTACACTTAAATTAGTAGTTGCTTCAGTTTGATGTATATTTTTTGTCCCTAAGTAACTGTGGAGGAAACAACTCTAAACCAGCTATTGTGTTTTAAAACCAGTCACGGAGTATAGGAACAGATGTAGAGGGGTCAATGAGAGATTGCGTAGACAATGAAGTTTACTTTTAAACAAAATTGAACTCCATCATTCTTTCATATTGCTCCCTTTCTTTACTGATTGACACTGAGTTTAGCTACATTTGTTTTTGCAGGACA
The DNA here is from genome assembly GCA_013396655.1 of Campylorhamphus procurvoides. Lineage (NCBI taxonomy): Eukaryota > Metazoa > Chordata > Aves > Passeriformes > Dendrocolaptidae > Campylorhamphus > Campylorhamphus procurvoides. The sequence continues at coordinate 224,896 of WBMV01004889.1, read as the reverse complement.
TTCTGTGAAAATATATGTGATGCACATTTAATCCATGTTAAAGAAAAGAAAAATATAAGCCAAAGAATCACTTGACCAAACCTCTAAGGTGTTCAATTTTTCCTGTCAGTACTTTTTCACACTGATTTTTCTGAATCCCATGCAATGATTCATTTTCTCTGGGTCTCTGTGCAACATAGTTGGCATTACAGCTTCACACAGGACCTACAGGCTGGGCGGTCTTAATCTGCAGATCCCAGGTGCTGTGTCCCAGTGTGAAAGGGGACCCCCAAAAGCCCCTGCCAAAGTGTGGGTGGCTGTAGTACGTCTGACCTTGCACCCTGCACAAACCATGTCTTTGGCCCAGGCATCCTCTACAGTGTGATGGACCTACTGCCCAAGGGTAGCAAACCTCTGTGGCAAATGCAGTGAGCCTGAGCACGCTGTGCACAGATGGCAAGGAAGGGGCTATTCAGTGGGGTGGGGACACTCCATGGTGGGCACTGTGAGCAGTGCTGCACCTTCTCACAACTTAATCCAATACAGCTATCCATCGAGGCTGTGGGATACAAGAAGAATTCAACTGGAATATTACTTAGAAAAAAAAAAGAGAAAAAACCCACTTAATTGTGCAATGCTAGAAATCTGTACTAGAAATCTGAGACAGACATCACTTTAATGTCCCATGTAAAAAAATTAATGTCCCATGCTTGACGATGCTGTGGCACTCCTGGGCATTTTTAAGCTCTGGTCCAAAACTTTTAGATCATAACTCAAAACACATAACATCAAGTCCTATAGTCAAGAATTCAACTATGCTTAAATTAAGCAAGTGATGATTTTAGTGATAATGTAGGCTTTTAGCTGGTAATGACACATTGTTATAGCATAAGTTTGTACTATCACAGCGGTGACTCTGGTGCCAAACCACTAGAAAACAAAATTAAGTTTATGAAATGGCACCAATAATTAAGGCAAATCCTTACAAAGTAACAGAATCAGTACATAAAATTGAACATAAAAAAATTCAGGAGGTAATTAAGAAGGAGAAAAAAGACATTCCTTGGAACATTCTATAAATAAATAATACTTCATGGAATGAGGTGAAATATTCATAGAACGTTGTGTCTATTGCAAGAACTTTTTAAAAAGGGTACTGCACCTTTCAAAGGCGCTTAAGCATGCTGAGAATAATGATATAACTACACTGCCTTGAACACAGCAAAGCACAATTTGACCTCCTCCTTTACAGTAATCAGACTAGTTACCTTACATTTGGGATAATTTTATGCAACATTACTCCAAATTAAAGAGAAGCAAATGATTTGGCTTTGTTGTTTTTGTTGGATTGTGCCTGAAGCTAATGTCACCTTCAAAAAATCCAAATATTTCAGGGAATAAGTGCTGTAGATTTTAATTACTTCTGACAGAAGAATTCTGTCTGGCTAAGGTATATCTACGTTCTTATTCTAGGTCTTTTTATAAGCTAATTAATTTTTTTACCCACAGGCTTATATTGCTGACTACAATGTAATAGGTATGACTGTCACGAAAAGAAAATCAGTTTTCTAAGCATTTCTTGTTGTGGAGACTAATTGGAGGCAATTATAAGAGTGAAAAAGGCTTCAAAATAAGAAAAAGTGAGAGTTACACTTCTCTGGGCAAAGCGGTAGTACTAACTACATATGCTGGGCCGATGTAAAAACCATGAATAATGGTAAATGAATAACGTAAAACATGGCCTGCCTGGACATAAGAACAGCTTATGTGGCTTTTGGCCCCATAGCATGGTGTGTAACGCAGATGTGGCTGCTGCAACGTTATTGCCTTGGTTAAACTGGCTGGTTAGAGTAAGCTAAGAAAACTGTTCAAGGAGTCATTTCAGGCTGAAGACATCCCTAAAATTATGGGTATTGCTGAACTTCTGTTTGCACAAATATTCAACAGCTTAGGATACAAAAGAGGAAAATTGTTCATGAAAGTTTGGGAAAATATTTCACTGATTATCATCCTTACTCTCCCTGCTTTGCATAACTATTAACTACTGCACTCAGTTTTATTTTATCAAGTTTGGTTATGCCTGCAAACATGAAAAGGGTGTAGGTAATAGGCTAAGCAGTTCCTTAGGCAGCCTGACAACTCATATCACTGCAGCTATTCCTGGTTCTGAGGACACACCAGGACAAGATCATCTGAGAAAGGAAAGCCCAGCTGAAGATGTCATTTTTCCAGCAGAGGAGAGTTAGCAAAGATGCCCTGAGCCATTATAGTTAATCCCACAAGAGGTAGAAACATTTAAGATTTTAGGTTCCAGGTAGCTTTTGAAGCACTGCTCACCAGCCCTCCTTTTATTTCACCCTTTAAGAGCTCTTCCTGCCTTCTATATGTGGAATACAGCTAATACACTACGTTACCCTTGCATGGTTGGGCCATGTCAATCTTTAACAAAATAATGCCTTCACTAGAATCTCTAGACTAATTGCCTCATATGGATGAGAATAATATTCCTTTGTCCCTCACAATTCTTAAGAAGGGGGGAAAAGTGGAGGGAGAAAATGAATGAAAGTCAAATGAATAAGAAGGTACAATAATTGAAAAAACACCTCTGAAAAATGTTACATCTTTCTGTGAACATTTGCATGCTTTTCGTGGAATATGAGGTGCAACCACTGCTCTCACAGAGAATTTTGTGGCCAAATGACTCTCATTTACTTCTATTACAATACCAAGGAAGATATACTCTGCTAATCACGTTCATGTCCCTATAAGCAAAGAACAAAACATCTATTTAGATCCAGGACACAGAATCAGGTGATAAAAGGTCTACATGAAAATCTGAACTATAAAGACACAACAGGACAGTGTTGAAGGAACTAGGATAAGAAAAATGGAAAGGTGGTCCTCCCAGCACTTTCCAGCATTGTGCAAAGTACAAAGACTGAAGGGAAACAATTATTCTTCAGGGGGGAAACAGGTAGCTTGAGATTTAGTTTACATTGCTATGTAGTCATTTTGGCACACAGCAAAGTGTGTAAAACACTGAAGTTATACATTTTTGCTCTCCTGATTATCTGTTCTACATCAAACAACCTTTTTTAAACTTTCTATTTTATGTTTTGAAATGGATTCCTTTTAATTTTTTTTTAATCATTCTAATCTGCATAATTATGTCAGATGAACTCTATTTTATCAGACAACTACTTTAAATTTTAAATGAAAAAACACAAACTAGAAAAATGATTAAAGATTGACATCAACTGGTGCCTTATCTAAAGATTTTTAAAACTGCTGTGAGGTGTCCATTTTTTTGCATCTACCAACTTTATCTCTGCATACACAAAATACTGTTTGTGGTCTGTTCAGTGCTTTATAAATGTTAACAGAAAATTATTGAACTTGCATAATTTTTCTTCAGTGCCACATACCTATTAATCTTCTTTGCTCTTCACAGTAATCCTACCTTTTAAAATCCAATTTTCTTACAAAGCAACAGACAGATACTCCTGTAGCTAGTTTCAATTAATGCCAAAAGAAGCAATAAGAGAACTACAATAGCAGCATTCCATTTTCAGTACCTATCTTCACATTAAATGGCTATGCAAATTTTGTCTTCACAGGTCATAAGAACCCAATCAATCCCTCAGTCAATCAATCAATCAATCCTCACAGTATTCAGTTTTCATTTTTAGTGGTGGTAAAACCTATCTGCAAGCCAGTGGAAATGAATGAAAATGATCTGCATTTCTGATTTAGAAAAAGAAGATATTTTAGAGTGTTAAATAATAGCAGTGCTGACTATAGCATTTTTCCTTAGTTCTGCTTAAGAGGAGCTAACAATGTCAATTATATTATGGATACACCTGACATTATTCTCCTAGATATGTTTTCTCCTTTAACATTGGTGGAACCTCATTTTGACAGATATAATTGCTCTGAACTACGATACATGTTCTCACAGAAAACAAAATATACATCAGTATACTTGGCAACTACTGAAGTATTTTAGATAAACATAACTGTTTCCCTTCTAAAATTCATCAGTAGGTTGCATGAACCAGGACTACATGCCAGTTATGTGTGGACTGAGATGCAGAGGTAATTAAAAAAAGTATGAACAATTAAATCTATTTGTATGTCCTTCCAGATTATTCATTTTTGTATTACAAACAGCTGAAAGGTGAAGAATACTGAGATAATTTTTCCTTAAAGAGGGACTCGTTTAAAATCTAATAAAGGGGATTCTTTAAAAAAATAGTTTGGTTGCACTTGTATTTTAATAAACACATTATTTTTTAATGTTTTCATTGGAAAGCTGTGAAAAAAGATAAACCTACCATTTATTAGACTGCCAATGTCATTATATAAATAATACTTAAAAGTATTAATGTATGAGGCATCAATAAAGTGTTTGCAGAAATGCTACCTCCTGCGATCCTCGTAATAACCTCAAGGAAAGTTAACTTTGCAAGTACAGTTCTGAACATTCAGCATCATTATTTTTCAGTGCTCCTAAATTATGAAAAACAACTTTCAAACTTCACTAGCATATTTATTTGCTTGTTTGTTTAATTATTAGCAAAGCATCCCAGGGAGGTCAAGGAAGGGCTGAAAGTCTTCACACATAGCCCTTGTTTTTAAGAAACATCCAAAAATTAAAGACATCTGTGTACTTGATGTATAAGGTCATTTAATTATGAAACTGCTGGTGGTCTGCACAAGTGACACACCAGAAATGGATAGCATTTATTTAGTATGTTCCTTAGAAGAAACCTTTTAAGACATTGCCTTTGTCACATGTCCCATAGAAACATGTCCTGACTGGAAACAACCTTTGTGCATGGAACAGGTGCACTCTGTTGAGCCAGAGGTGTGATTTCCTGTACAGTACTGTGCTCTGACACGTATAAGCACATGAGATAACTGAGTCCAAGAAGCCATACAGCTACAGCAGCATTTTGGCATGGTCACTTAGTGCAGTGCTCTGAGCTTACATGGTCTGCTTGCTGCCAGACCAGAAGTGACCTCATTCTCAACATGACCTTGAATGGCTCTGTGAAGAGGTACCCTTCCCTGGTGCACATTCACTGACTGTAGTAATTTCCATGAGTGGGGAGTTGAAATATTCTATTGTCTGTAACATAAAGAAATACAGGGAATGATAAAGTTTGACTTGCAGCTCAATTCCTGTTGGTATTTATCTGAATGACTTGAGTGAAGCCAGTTTTGAGTGGTCTTTCAATCTGTCACAAGTTGTGAAAAAAACTTACCATGCTGTCATAATTAATTTCTAACTATTTTTGATTTACTGGAAAGTTGTTTTTTTTTTAATTAATGGAAAACCTAAGAAGCAGAAGAATGTCTGTAACAGGCTTCAGCTGGAAGCAGGAAGGTTAATGAGGAGGTGAAATGCAATTCACAATGGTAATTACCTTCCCTTGCCACAGTGCCATTGGCATGCCATGATGCATGTTAATATTCCACACCTTACATGCTCAAGATTTTAAACTAGGCACACATGAAACACAGATGAGAAAGTCTATACAACTTTCCAAGAGTGTTTTATCATCTTATTTTGTGATAGAATACCTCCAAGCATGGATGTCCCCAGCTTAACTCAAGAGGCATTAGGCTGCTATAATTGGAATCGTAGATTAATCTCAGGGCTAAACCTTTAGCAGAGCTTTTTGAGCAGATTCCTATTTTGAGAAAACGGAAGCCTACATGAGAAAAATATCTTTTATGCTGAGAAGAGAAGATCATATTAAATGATTCACATTTTCCCTAATGAATTGCTTTAGATTTAGACTAACTGTAAACTAGTCCCTAAACTATATGCTTTTATGTTAAGCTTTAAGCAATAGAAATCATAACAATTTTAAACCATAAAAGCCCACTATTAAACCATGGTTAGAAAAGGAAAAAGATCAGGTCACATATCTCCAAAAAATCAGCTGGGGAAGCATGGGAGAAGTGTCTAGTCTGCTCAGGATATTCTGTGACTATGGGAGCTGTGTAAGTATAACAGCACTTCTATATAAAGAGTACTATTAAGAGGAAGGAAATAATTTCTATCAAGAAGTTTTGTATACTTTGCCACTCACTGGAATAATGACTAGTCAAGAATACAGTGGCAAAGGAAGCAAAATTTGTATCTACATACTTGAGAAGTTGTTATAGTACTCAAGGAACTGAATGTAAGCAAAAACTCAAATATCCAAATTATTTCTGAATTTGTGCGTTATGCTTGCAACCACTTATGTCCCTTAACTTCTGTGGCTTGAAGATGAAAGATTATCATCTGTTCAATATACAGTGTCTAAATGTTGTACATAATATCATGTAAAGATATTGTCCCCTTATTTGTACACTCCTGGTGCCATTTCAGAGGCCATAGTGTCATATTCCCAGTCAGCCATCCACTGACCACTCTTCTTATATCTGTACTTAACTAAAAAGCACTTTTCAGTATCAAAGTCTACATTTTGGCCAAAAAGCCTGGGCAGGAGAAAAAGCTGTAGAAAAGGATAGGACAAAAAGTCAGTGTATCGAATAAAGAGATCATCTTATTTTACCTCATCAACAACATAAACCATTCATTTTTCCTGCCCTGAGAAGCTGCGCTGTTGCTACTTTACTCCCAGCTCAATCAAATAAAAAACATCATGGCCCTGTACTTGAAAAGTGCTTAATTGATGATTGTTGTTTCTAAAAGTATTCCTGAAAAGTAGTGGTCATTAGTCGTGGTAATAAAGGGAAAAAAACTAAACCAAACCAAACCAAAACAGGGGGGTGCTAACGATACTAGAAAAAGAAAAGGCTATACTTGTATTGAGTAGAGATTGAAATACAACAGATCTGTAAAGTTCTGTAAAAAGTTGTTGTGGGCCCAGGATATAAATCTTGCATCTTAAATTGTTCCTTTCAATTTTTTTTAATTTTTTTTCCTGAATAAAAATGTCTGCTTGTCTTGAATACACTGGTTTTAATTTTGTTTGCCTAACATGCTTCCCTTGCCAGGTTGATCCTCTCAAAACCTAACATATTTTTACAAACACTCACAGGCTAGCGATCAGCCTGGATTTCATAGCCTTGATGCACTCTAGCTTGATTCTAGTTGTTGTAATTTTTAATAGCCATTCCTCTACTTTATTTTTCTGGGGGCTTAATTCCTCATTTTTCTTTTATCTTGGAAACTGATCCACAGGTGTGGATGTCCTTGCTGTAACAGTTCAACTCCACATTAGATGGAGAGCTGAAATTTTCAGCAAATTCGAGTGTGAAACACCTGAAAAAAGGGGTATCTGTAGAGACTAGAAGAGGTGCTATGCTGAGGCACCATCTGGACACACATGGCCTTCTCTGGCAGAGAAACTGCATTCCAGTTTGCTGTAATTAAACAGGCAGCTTCTCACTGGTCTGGTAACTATGGCCACAAGAATTACAAAATGCAGACAAGGGAGAAGACAGTAGGGGGAAACTTTCTCTTGTGTTTGCTATACAGCCATACCCTGCTGCCCCCAAGGGTGTGTTCCTCAAAAGTCTGATAGTTAGCACTATGATGGCTGATGAAGCAGTCTCTTTGTGAATTCCTGGTCATTACCCTGTTTTTCCATTCTTTCGCCTGTATTGATCTTAGTTCACCTCAGGAAGATGAGGATGATGATGAAAGTTCAAAGAGACGCAGCTAGAAATTTCCCAATAAAAGAGTGAGTTCAGGCACACAGATAAAGCAGCTGAGATCTTTCAGGACAGTGATCCTCAAAGCCATGCTGGAAAGGCAGTGTGTTCTCCAGCTGACAATCCTGGTGCAGCTCCTCATGTCTCTCTGTTCTCCACATTATACATCTACGTCTGTCCATCTACATTTTAAACATATATTAAGCTCCCCCAAGCATTGGTCCTCTACTTTTTATAAGAGAAGTTGCTTTGATATCTGGCAACTTAACTGCTTCATATATGAGTGATGAGAGCCTGAAGAGCAGGGTGACACGGCTATATAACACCAGATAGAGAAGCGACAATTAGCATATGATGCCTATTTGAAGCTTGTTTGGCCACTGCCACAGCAACTAAAGGTAGGTAAATGCTCTTTCTGTAACCTGCTTTTACTTCCCTCTCCTCACTTTTATATTAATTCAGAATCTGAAGGTTTCACAACACTGCAGAGCATGTGCTAACAGGCAGTGGCCCAGGACACTGCAGCATTGAAATGAGTGGAGGGCTCAAGGTCACCAGCTCCAACACCTTACAAGCATGAAGCAGTGCTCAAGACAGACCTAGAAAACAGCCCACACTTGTCTGCCAATCTGTCGGTTGTTAGATCCTCTGATGTCTTTTGCCCTTTCCCTTCACAGCCACACAGACTAAGGTCTTCTAAACCTAGTGAAAGGTGCTACACAGAAATACTGGATGACCATGTCTTCAGCTAAGGAAAATATATATATTATCTCTCTGGAAGGCAGTTACATTACAGAGAGCTGATTGCAATAGCAAGCAGTTATTGCAGTAGCAGGGAGAGTAAATTAAAAGTACAGCCTGGAGAAACTCCTTGACCTCTTCATTCAGTAGTGTGTTTGGACTTGTACACTATGTGTGATCACCTTATCTGAGTTACATTTTCCTCTCTGCCAAATATAGTACTTTGAGACAATCCATTTATCTACACTGCAGTTCATCTTCATTTAAGTGCAGACTGTATTTCCCCTCTGTCTAACACTATTGTAAGAATCTAGTAACTCTGAGCATACTAATGTTTTCATATGCTTATATACAAACATAGCATAAGCAATGGATAGCAGAAAAACCAGTGAACTGGAAATTGCATCTCATTTTCAGAATTGTTTCTTGACGTTTTTTAAGTACCCATGGAAAGTACTACCAGAAGTCTTACTCCAAGCTCTCAGAGAACAGTCCCACTTCATCACCTCTAGTGCACCATAATGACAACCCAGTCCACAACAGCAGTTTTGGAAGCAGAGCACAAAGAAGACCGTGCAGGCTACAACTTGCAAACAAAGTAATAGCAAGAGGTTAAAAAAATAAAGAAAAGAAGGCTTACATGGTTCAGATCAAAGATATCAAACACCCGTTTAATGTATAGGTCTCCCTGTGGATCCAGTCCTTGAAGATCCAAAAGTTTCTTGAATTCATGCAGACTAAGCAGCCCAGATGGACATTCTCTCATAAATTTGCTGTAATAATGGTGCATCTGTGCAGGGGCATCTTTTGGTATCGATTCTTGGGCACCCATATTATTACAGGAAAACTGTCTCTGTTCACATTTCTGTCTCTCAGGTTCAGTCTTGCTCCTGACCGCAACACAGGTTAATATGGCTTTTAAATGGCCACGTTAAACATCTTACAACGTAAGTTTCTATTTTTATTGAGCCCATATCTGTACTCATGAGAGATTACCTTTAATGCCCAGTTCTAAAATAGATGGGATTTCACACTCTGGCTCAAGTAGAAGCAAAGAGCACCATGCTCAAACTGTAGTTCACCACTCTCCCATTGACTACAAACATTCATGCTACAAAAAGAAAAATGAGGAGATCCTAAAAAGGATTGATTTTGAATTATATCCACACCATTAGCAATACATAGGAGTCTAATCCTAGATTGCCTGTAAGGAATAGCTATAATTTTTGCTGTAAATAAGGATGGAAAAGGCTGAGATTGAAAACAGAAATGCCCATCATTACATCCTTTTTGCTGTAAGTGGATTACACCTTTCCAAAAATTGAGACCTTTGCTCTCCTTAAGGTACTTTTTATCATAAATATGCTGTGTGGTATCTTGTATTCATGCACAATTGCACTCTATTTCCTCCCTGTCTGTATGGGCTTCTAGATATAACATACTATTTTGGTCACCAGCCTTGCGACAGAGAAATCTTTTACTGTAACTTCTTTAGCAAAAATTACCTTAGTCTGATAATTAAATTAAATACAGGTTTCTTTGCTGGTGTTCTTTTACAGATTTCAGGAGCTGAACTCCTTCTTCCTCTGTGTGCTTGGGGAAGGGGTTAAGTAACAGTAATACTTCTGTACTGATTAGCTTTTATACAAGGAGATGAGCGGCTCAGGAACACTACAATAGGACAAAAAAATTTGGAGCTATAAATATCAGTGTAAATATATAGGATGTTAGTGATGCAGAAAAAAAGGCACTGCCACACATCCTTTTCATTTACAATCACATGGTGGAGTTAAAGAGCACAGTCCTGTGAGGTGGTGAGTGCCCATGGAAAATAGCAACCAGAGAGCCATCAAGACCAATTTTTGAGAAGGATTTGCATACTCTTAGTCGTCTGTACTACAGCTCTCTCCACAAGGACATAATTAAGTTTAATATCACATACTTCAAAATGTGGAGTACAAGTAAGACAGCTTGAAGACTCCTTGGGCACCTTCTGAGGGTCAAACAGAAAGATACAGACATTGACATCAGCCAAAACTGGTTCAGTAGGCAAAGAACATAGAGCAAACTGGGTAGTTGGTGTGTTGCCTTTCCCCCAGAGACCACCTATCAACTCTAGAGCTGCTGTGGGATCCCAGCAACAGGGAGCGTGAGAACACATCCCATGCAGGTGCCTTATCTGCAGATGAATGCCAGCTGGAGCAGTGAGGGTGAATGAAGAGGATTTAAGGACAAAGGAGGTGAAAGGAAATAAGCAGAAAAAACTCTTAGGGATGCACAGCCTGACGACAATCCTGAATTTTCTTCTTCAGCCATCATGCCCTGCTCTTAAAGGAATAACCAGTCATTGTGTCAGATACCAGAGAGACAGGTGGTGTGATCTAACCCCAGCTGGCAACTAAGTACTAGGTAGCTGTATTCTCATTCTCACCCCTATCTCCACCCTTGGTGGGATGAGGAGGAAAATGTAAAAAAGGTAAAACTTGTGGGTTGAGTTAAGAATAGTTTAATAACTGAACTAAAATAAAGTGAATGATGATAATAATAATGCAAGAAAGAAATAAACTCCGAAAAAACCCAAGTGATGTATATATACATGAGCTCTCCACCCACCGACCCATGCTCAGCCCATCCCTGAGCAGCAGCTGGCCCCTCCCAGCCACCTCCCACTGAGCATGACAGTCTGTAGTATGGAATATCCCTTTGGCCAGTTTGAGTCAGCTGTCCTGGCTGTGCTCTCTCCCAGCTTCTTGTGCACCTCCTCACTGGCTTAGCATGAGACACTGGAAAGTCCTTGACTTAGGATAAACACTACACAGCAACAACCAAAACATCAGTGCGTTATCAATTTTGCTCTCATGGTAAAACCAAAACACATCATTGTGTCAAATACCAGGAAGAAAATGAACTCTATCCCAGCTGAAACCAAGACAGCAGGGTATCAGGAACATGATATGATTAGATTTAGAACCATCAGTCAATAACTCACCCAGTGCTAGTCATCCTTCCTCTGTTATCTCTCTCATCTCTTCACATGATCTTGTGCAAACACTATTCACAGGTTTACACCTAGGCACAGGGAACTTGGGAGTTGCTGACATATACTGGTCCCTCTCCCCTCCTGTCTCTTTTCTCCCTCTGAACAAAACCCACACACTACTTCACCTAGTTGCTTCCAAATAGCAAGTCTTGGGAAAGTGTTCCCATGATGAGTGAGGCACATGAAAGACTGCTGCAGTGCCTTAAAGACAGGTCCTTGGAAGTCAGACTTTTGTCAGATTTTGTAGATTCCGGTAAAAGACTTTTAAGCGAATGTTAACTTAAAGTTGGAATGCTTTTGAAGTAATACCTGTTTTCAGAATCGTTTTAGCCTAATGAGAATAACTAAAATACCTGTAAAAGACAGCAGAACTGCCTAGGTAGAAAATTATTTGATTTATAGTTTGGTCTCATAGCATCCCTCACCCCTAGCTGGGGACTGGAACAGTATATAATAGTTGATATAACACCTGACATAAAAAGAAAGGTGAGTTTTATGGGGCACAAAAGGACTAACATTTATAACCTGCTGCATAGTTTGACAGCATTTGATAAACTCACAGACAAAGCATATGCTGAGACAGTAGAAATTCTGCAGAAATCATCTGTTCCAGAAGCCAAAGGATTTGGAGCATTTCTATTTTTACAAATAAAAATTGAAAAATTTTTAACAATGTGGAGCTGAACTGAATAAAGTAATATAGAAAAGCCATTTCAAAGAACGCTGAAGCAAGGGTATAGAGACTAGTTTGTATATAAGAAGCCCAGTGAAGCAATTCCAAATGAACTACCTCTATCAAACTAAACTGATTCTAAAAGATGAAGACAAAATTACGCTATCTGTTGAGATGCTAAGAAGCTTTCTGGAGTCTGTACAGTATTCTGGGAATTAAGAAAAAGATACAAACAGGCAACAGTAGAACTACGGACTTGCACTGAAAATGACAGTCCTGTAATAATGGTTTCTGCTTTGGCGATAGACTGTTGCTAAAGTGCAAGAACATGGACACACAGAAAAGGCACATTGCAGGTAAAGCAAAACAGTCTCTGTAGGGAAGCATGAAAAAAAAATCACTTTCTTTAGTTCTGCTCTGATAATGGTATAAAATATCTCAGTTTTGGAAGTAATGGTATACTTTAGATTTCTTTTCAAGGGAGAAAAGATAGTCTTTTGACAGAGTTTGAAAACAGAGGTCCAGCCTTTTTAAAAAAAAGCATCACAATAAAACAAATCTGCCCAGCAGGGTGATCAGGAACTGCCTCAATATATAAAAAACAAGAAAAATAAAATACTCATAATCTGTGGCCAATCTCAGAGTCCATTTATATCTCTTAAGGTGGATGTAACCTACCTCCCAGCTAAGGTGGACCTGGGTGAAGTATTTTCAGAGAGACTGCCTAGGCAGTCTAAGTGAAAGAGTCATCTGGACAAGATACAAAATTGTGGAAAGAGAAGGTTATCCTCCAGGAAGAACTGGAATGGCCTATCTTAGTCTATAGAAAGTTTGTCTATAAAGGCTTTAAAAGTTTGAAGGCTTTGGTTTTTTTGTTGTTTGGGTGTTTTCTTTTTTAAGACCAAAACTGTTAGATCCCAATGATCATCATCTTCTCCCTATGGACCACTCTAGAGTTTTCTGGCTATTCGAATGAGTATTTAGCTTCTCAGTTCTGCATTTCTTCTCCTATGTGTGTCACAAAAGGAGGAGGACCAAACTGGCCTTTACTTCTTCTATCTTCATGTATGTAGAAGAATGCAGCTTGCTTTTAAGGATTGTTTTCCTCTCCTTCATACATCAGAAACTTTTTGCTCTAGTAAGGCAAATTGGTACTAGGACACAACCCCTAATCTGTCTGCCTGAGCTGAGACAACTCACCAGACTCTTGCTAACTCAGGCACAGGGATGGGGAAAAGAGAGGTCATTGCTACTTTCTGTGTATTTCAACCCTGGCACAATTGAGGCACACGCAATTGCTTAGTTATTCTTTAATTGAAAACACTAATCAAACACTGGCACAACTTTGCTGGGTCACAGCCACATTCCTTGTGTGCCTGCTTCTATGATTCTACAAACAATGACCTCTTTGAGTTTGTGTATGGATTTTAAACCATAAAAGAAGGCAGTGACCATTTAAAATACATCTATAGGAGCCTGATTCCTTTTTGTACTACGGCTTCATTATTCCTGTCATGGGGATTATGAATGTAGCTCAGTGATAATGTCCTGGTGATGAGATGGTCAACTGTGCTTATCTTAGTTGTGCACAGTCTAGTTTAGGGTGGGGTTTTTTGTCATTAAGCCAATTACAGATGTGATTCTGTGGGTGTTGTTTGTACCATATGGTACAGTTCATCAGTGTCTATAAGTAATGGGCAGACCATATATAATGAAATAACAAGGCTTATACTTCCCATAGAACCATTTGTAGTGCAGTTGTTTTAGTGATTATGGGAAGTGCTCTGAGATACCAACTTTACATTTTTCATTTGGGGTTCAAGACTTAACACAATAAGGGCCCATTGCTGAAGCTTTTATTTTCATCAAGGTTTCTGGTTGCCAAAGAGATGCATCCTCCTTTGTCAGGAGGAAAGTTCAGGAGTAAGTCCTTTTTGTAGCTATTGCAAGTTCACTGACTTTCCTGGATTCAGGATTGACAAGAGCTTGGGCTGCACATTGCCTGGTGGGCATCAAGGAACTGCAAGCGAGAGTCACAATTCACTGTTCACCTGTCACTTTTCAGTGGTCTTATTGGAAATAAAGGGAGAGAGTCCTCTCATGCGGTGAAGATCTGAGAAGTCAGTGGTGTGTCCTGGCTTCAGCTGGGAGAAGTAAGAAGAAAAGAAACCCTGAATGTTTGCATACTAATAAACTGGAGGAGGAGTCCCCAAAAATCTTCATGTAGAGGGTAATATCTCCAAAACGACCCTTCCCCCAACAACATTTTGATGCCACAGGCTGTTTTCATGAAGGATTTAAACTTGGACAAATTGGATTTTTCCACTTAATAACATTACACATAGATCCTTAAACAACTCTAAATCCCGGATTCCTGTTTTTATCTGCCTACACAGTACAGCTATTTGGAATAAATTTTGATATTAATAAAATCAACTGAGTTAAACACTTTGGAAAAGGGAAACCCAAGCCAACAGAGTCATCAGCAGATAGTTAATTAAAAGGTGAGGCTGTCTTCCCTAATTAGGTAGCGTTCTTTTGATTGGAGACATTTCCTTTCTGGGTGCCTGAAGTCTTTCCCAAACTGAGCAGACACTGAGCATCTCCTAGTGGTCTGGGTTCGTAAGACAAGCGTTGGTTGTGGTCGCTAAATAGAGCGGGGATATTTCTGTCTAGTAATCCCTGTTCCAGTGCTTTTCTGGGCCAGCAGAGTGACAGGCCCAGCAGAGAGACACCCTGAGGACTTGGGTTTTCTGGCTGCCACTGCCAGACTCCTCTGCCTCTTACTGCAGCTGAGCAAACGCATTTATTCCCCAGTGTTGCTTTTGTCCAAGTATCAGCTCTGTGTCTGATGGAGAAAGAATCTCTTGTTAAGATTTTAACTATATTTTCAACACTTTTTCTCTGCATCTTGCATTTCAGTTCCACGACGGTTTCAATTCATGTACAAAGAAGGGATGAAACACTATTTCTTCCTTCCACCCACTCTTTGAATGTTTATTTCCATCTCTTTATATTTGTGTCTTAATTTGGTAAATTTTACATTTCACTGGCTTCTTCCCTCTTCTGGAAAGCTGCTATCTACTTATTCTTACCTATTCCTGTTTTTTTTACTGTACTTTCCCCCTCCGTTTCTCAATTTCTTCCATTTATGTTCTAAAAGTAACAAAGTCTTCTTTCTCATCTATGCAATAATTGAAGTCTACATTCCTTTGACTGTTCAACTTTAAAAGTTGCTTTTTTAAAGAGGTGAGTAGGAAAATAAAACAGTTATATTACTCTTTTACAAACTTTCCAAATGAGAATAAAAATGGTAACGATAAAATAAAGAAGAAAACCAGAAAAGATTCTCTATAACTGTCTGAAAATGCAGCTCAATAGATCTGAACAGACTTTGCATTGGAAATGGTGGGGAAAGTAATTTTTAGAAAGCAGAGGGAAGACAAAAGTATTCACACAACCTTCTAGTAGTGAAAAGGGGAAACAAGAGACTGTCATTTAGCCCCACCTACAAGGAAACAAACCTACTTAGTAAATTTTTGAAGAGCTTGTCAATAGGTGGGTCCCTCTTCTTGTCTGGAATGACCCTGACATTTTCTCAGGCCTCAACCTGCTTTTTTAGGGATTCTCATGATGACAAAACATGATATTTGTGCTCAAGTTTGTAAGACCCTGTGTCAGGTTTGCAGCCTTGGTATTCTTACTAAATCTAAAATGCTTTGCACTAAGATGAATTTGAATGCTTCCCAAACTGTGAAATGGTGTGGCTGTGCTTTGCTTGAAGGACTTTGCATCCAACACCTTGGGAAACAGGAAGAATCATAAATCCTGCAAAATACTAGTGATGTGTATGGTGACTCCTGTGTGTGCCAGTAAATATTCATTCAGCTGAAGGAAAATAATTTACAAACAGACCATACAGCATCATTAACATTGAAAAAGAAAAAAAGTTCTGATAACCTGTCACAGAAAATATCAGGCTATTTAAATATAAACAGTGGTGAAACTCACACAGCAGAACCTGAGGAAAGGATATAAACCAGAGCTAGTGAAATTCAAGAAGGGGACTCTTTACTGAGGGCAGATTCTTCATGATTCTACAATTAAAAGCACATACTTTGATTTAACATCCCATCTAAACTAAGCATGGGATAAGCACTTTCCTTATAATCCTAAGGTTAAAAAGAACTAGGAACGTGTCCTTATGTATATAATTCTGTGTGGGAAGGCACTAAAAATAATCATATTGCTTCATTTGCATAATCCACTTAACACACTTGTTCTGTTCCCAGTCTCAGTGATGGGTTTTCAGATAGTACAAAGATAGAAGTTTGAATATTTAAAGCACAGCCCTTTCAGTATCATGGAAGATGATGGAGGCACCTTGAGCAATTTCAGGTTCAGGGAGAAGCTTGCAGATACCAAAGTCTGTTTTTCGCTTGGAATCTAACTTTCTTAATGCCAAACGCATGCTGCAAGAAATCAGATCCCAAATTTTTTCTGTCATCCAGTAACATCAAAGGTCTGGCAGTGATTTTTACCATCATGGCAGCAGACAAAATATGATCCTCCAACAGAAGAAAAATAATACACAGAATTTGTAAGGGGGTGGAGGGGGGGGGGGAGAAAACAAAAGAAAATTTTCAATTTTCTACTTCAAAATATAATTGCACTGCTGTTGGCAAGACAGTCTGAATAATAATGACTTTTTACATCTCTACTTGTTATGCCACTTTAGAACTTTGATTTGCATGTAGTTTTTTCCACAAATTGATTAAAAGAAAATCTGTTTATTCTGTTAAGAAAGAGTTAGCTTGCACTGACTAAATTGGATAGGTTGTTATTGATGTATAAGGCAGGGTAGAGAGACCTGGTTCATCTAACTTGGAAAGAGCTGAGTCATCTTGAAATAATATCCTTTGTCTCTGCTAAGGATGGAAAAAAAAAATCTTGAGCTGGATTTCTGTATTAAGACCAGGATCCAGAAGACAAATGCTTTTTTGATTGTACTACACATAAGCCATGCTCTTGTAAGGAGTGTCGATGTAGTCAGAATGATCAAGAACAAGATGAGGATACTGTTACTGAGAAAGCCAGTGCCAAGACATAAAAATCCCAAATGTGTTACTCTTGGCAAGCTGGTATGCCAACAGCTCATTCTTCTTTTTACGTAAATTGGTCCCCTAAGCCAGCCTGAAGTTCCTTAGAATGACTTCACAGGAAACATAAATTGCAACAGATAAATATACACATCATATCAAACTAAACAGACGCAGCATGAATCCCAAAGGGGAGGCTTATGAAATCCTGGCATGTGGCTTGAGAGGTCCTGGTTCTTGTTTGCCACAGGCTTTTCAGCGAGGCTTTCCCAAGACTTTATTCAAAGCAAGAGAAGAAAAAAACTCAGCTACAGCTTATCTAGATGCTACGTGTATCTGAATCATGTAGTTATACTCTTGCTGTCTCATTAAAATTATACTGTTCCTATTTAAGACAAAATAGATTTCCCCCCTTATTATTAAAAAGGGAAGTATAAAACATTCAGGTAAAATAATATGGTTCACTTGATTCATTTCTCTAAGTGCTTAAGCCTTTCGAGTCACTAAATTATACAAATAGATTGAACATGGATTAAAACTTGCCAGCCTTTTTATCTGGGAGTAGATGCGACAATCTTTGTATTATTTCCATCTACAATTGGATACAGACTATACAGTCTTACATATTTAAGAGTTCTAAACATGCCTTTCCTGTTCTGTCTTCTAAATAAGTTTTCCTGGTTCTATTGCTGCAGCTGAGCAACAGCTCAAGAAAATACACAATAAATTCTAGCCTCAGATTACAGTAGCTAATAGAGGATTGTTACAATATCTTGCAATACTGGAAATGAATATCAGATATTTAGTGGGAGCTCATTATTAAATAATGCGTTTATAAGCCTAACATAAGCAGTTTTATAGTGGATTTTATGAAGCCCTAAAGGCCAAATCATTGTTAAATTTCATTAAAATGGTGGGAAGACTTCCAAACAGATAAAAAATTGAAACATCTTTTTCTGTCTAACATGGAACATTAATTAAACAAGTCCTTCTGGGAACAGAAAAACAAAAGCCTAGATTAGTACAAACTATGTCTTTTGTCCCCTAAGTCCTTGCATCCTGCTGCCCCCACTCCACCCTGTATCCTCACCAGATGAAAGGAAACAAGTGCCTGTTCATTTTGTCAGCCAATTTTTGCCTTAAAAAATGAATAAAAACTGAATTTTGCATGAGTGGGGCATTCGTTCTGGGTGTGTCCCTGCTATCCAGCTGCCAATTTTTATGAAAACATTAGGAACTAATTAACTGAAATGCCTACTTTCTGAAATCTGGTTGAAACATGCCAATTAATTAAAAAAGTTGTGTGGAAACCGGAGAAGGGGATGAGAGATTGATTGGTGGTAAGAGACAAACTGGTGTGTATGTAACCTGACAAGCTTAAGGCATACATCTTAATATTCATCAGATAACTTGAGCAAAGTACTCCCTGGAAGCAAAGCTACATGTTGTGGGAGAAAGGCCTTGGAATTAGTAACTTGTAAAAAAAACAGTGAACCAAAAGACGCTGTCCCGTTAAAACAAACAAACAACAAACCAAACCCCCCAAATTCCCAAAGCTCACACCTGTTTGGACCTCTTTGTTTAGACATGTCCCAGGGGCACCCAAGGCTTGCCTTCATACACAGTTACTAGCTACATTTGCAAAATTTCTTCCTTACAGAAAGGTACTCTTAAATAACCCAGATATAAGTATTCTTCACAACTCTAACATGTCAAATGTTAGAATAAAGTGCCTACATGTATATTGTTGATGCTACCAGTAATATAAACAAGTGAAGAGAACTCTTATACACATAGTATTGCAAAGACTGCCAATGATAGAGATAGCTGAATGGGGTAAGGTGAAAAGTAACCATGCCTGGAAAGTTGGTATCTTATTTATTCTGTGCTGTCTACCTATACCGGATGCACTATTTGCTGAGTACAACAGATATTTTCCAAATATAGAGACCAATATCAGCAGTAGTGGCAAGTTCTCCCAGGCTTTTTTGTTGGCACAAAACTGTTTGAGATCTACTTACTTCTTCCTCTCTCTCCAAACCCTCAGTTGTCTCATCGTGGCAAAGGGCTCAATTTCCCTGTGCATGTGGTCAGCCCTGCACTGGTATGCTGTCTTGATAGAAGCCTGATTTCAGGAAAATTTTATTTCATGGCCCAGTTTTCTGAAAAGCAGCTAAAACCAGCTGCAGGCTCAACTTTCTGAAGTGTCCTCAAGTCAATAGTTGCTTTGAAAGTATTTGTCTAAAATGAATTTTGTAAGTATTTCTGAATACTTTTCAAGAGCACTGAAGTGTCAAGGGCTTTTTGCAATACACTTTAAAGCTAAACTGGAAACTCTCCAGATGAGCTCAGACAGTGTCCAAGGGTGTTGCCCAAGGTTAGCATTGATAAAGCTTTACAGGGGAACTTGGCACATTGATTTAGTAATTGAAAAGAGCACAGCAAGATGACAATTTTTTGTCAGTCAAGTTCTATGATTGTGGACTGGAAGTTTGCTTATCATCTGTAATTAGCACATCTATTGAGTTAGGTGATGCTACTTAATCAAATTCCAGTATGTTTAACCATCTGGTGTTCAGTGGGGGGAAGAAAAGAGCATGCAACAAGCCTGATTTTATAGAACAGTCCTTGAAGACTATGAAAGAAAGAATTGCATAACTCTGAGAAGCCAAGCTGAGTTGGAGGTGAAGGTGTGTGTGAAAATATGCATAACAAAAAAATGTTGTAACAGAGGTACTGACTCTGTGAATTCTTAGTCTGCTGGGCACCATACACAAAATCTAATGTTGTGTGTAAAAGCACATGAGGTACCTTATAGTCTCAGCATTTTCTGAAACAAATATAATTCTTTTCATAATGAAGAACAGAAAGGCCATTTCTGGAACTAGAAACTGTCTAGAGTAGTTTTGGCTACTATTTGGACCAGTTTTAACCTGCCACTAAAGTAATTTTTGTAATGTAAAAATATATTTTTCATAGCATCTCTGAACTCTTTGAGATAAAAGATGCGGGTAGAGAACACGGATGCTTTTTTTTAAAATAATGTTTTTATACCTTGATGGACTCCTCTATTCTATGATCTGAAAGCTGAGTCTGGGGTAGTGACAATTCATCCTAAACCTTATTTCAGTCAAGGACAAATACTTTTGTAGGAATTACAGATGACTCTTCACTTCTTTAGTAGCATTTGATAGAAAGTGTTACCTTGGCTTAAGGGGAAAATGACAAGGCACAGTCTTATGCATGAGTCTTGTGGCTAGAAGGAACCTGTATGAATACTGAGTTTGCAGAATGTAAGACAGCAGTGCAGCTGAGAGCTGCTGGATGCATATTTAGGATGACATAGAATGTTAAGCAGTAAAATTGGGATGATGGATCTAAACAAGACAGGAGTGTCTTTGGAAAAGGGGGATTGAATTAAGTCACAGAAGGTGCTCAGAATGAATCCAGTGGCAAAAGAAATCATATTGTTTCTATGTTGCTTAATCTCAAAACTTTAACACTTATGGATCCAGCCAAACACTACTTTATAAAGATTTTTCAAGCAGCTATATAAATAAAAAAATCACTTATTAATGCACACTAAAAATTATAATAAAACTCTGACTTTCAAAGATGAGAAACTGTTAACATGTATTAGAATAACTGTATGCAACTTTCAAATTCACAAAAGGTATTGGGAACGGAGCATTCAAAATTGTTTGCCTGCCACTCACGTTTATCTGCTCATAATTTTTTATTCCATCACATCTGAATCACTTCCATTATGTCTGAGTAGAGAGCATTGCCAGCTCTCTGAGACATGTGGCTGAGTTCATCAAATGATACAGCCATAGGAAAGCCAGGAAGTCAAGGATGAATTCTTACCTTATTCATGTCAAATGTGTGAAATACTTGATCAACATAGCTGTCAGCTTCTGGGGTAAGTCCGTGCAGATCCAGGACATGTTTAAATTCATGCAGACAAAGTTGTCCAGATGGGCACTCCTTCATGAATTTGGTGTACCAGTGGTGAATTTCCATAGCATTAATGTCATCTGCTGATCCACCAGCACCCATTGCATCAAACATACCAGGTAACCTTTTTCAGAATTTATTCATCCAAATGTTGATTCTTGCTTCCCAACAATGATCATTCAAACATTAACACTGCCTTTGAGAGCTACTTTAAACCTCTTACAGATCGCTACCAAGATAGACTGAGTAAATATAGCACCCTAGCAAGATTACTGGTGCTCAGTTTTAGTGCCTCGTGGTTTTATCAGCTGATTATGGTCTTTGTGCACAGTCAGTCTGTAGAGCCTTAGATGAACTGATTACACCATTTCTCATCTTACATTGGCACCTGTGGTGCTAAAACTATTTCAGCTGGATGAATACTGAAAAAGCAATATGCAGGAACTTTCAGAGTAATTTATAAACTTTCATTTTAGTAATTCACAAAGTTTTAATTAAAACTTCAGCCCCATTTTAATACTTAGATACATCTTGTGCAGCTGCATTGTGGTAACTGACTCTTCATTTTTATTACTTCCGTATATATCCTGATCCAAATCTTACCTTAAAAGTCAAAACTGCAACATGATTTGAATTGGGTAACCTGAAAAAACTGAAAGCAGCTGTACACTAAGCACAAAAAACTTGCCATTGTCTTTAGACAGCTGTTCTAGAAGCATCTGAGTCTTCTGTAAAGTACTGTTGTCTTAAAAATTGCTCCCTCACTGCTACTGCTCATTCAATGCCAGCTTTTCCATTCTCTTAGGCCAGCATGAGTGTTAGTGGTTGCACCCGGGAAAAAGTATAAGAACAGATCCATACAAAAGCTTGAAATAAGACTGAATACTAATAAATATAGTTAGCTTCAGACAACATTATTTACATTTTTGCATCGCCTGGTCTCACAAAACATTGCAAGACAAGAGAACAAAACAAGAGAACAGATAAAACAAGGGTAGAAAAGGGTGGCCAGCAAAATGATTCAAATTGTTTGTGGAAATTTGTAGTATCATAACATCTGCGCTGTACTGCAGCACATAGCAGTCCATTGCAGCATTTAAGCCTTCCAGTGCATACTATGGTATACAGAATTTATGGTAGAGTGTAAAAATACAACTGATACAGTTAAGCCCATTGCAATGGTGTTGTCTCACCAGTGGCACTCCAGTGGTGTCTCCCAAGAGGACAGAGAGCATCACCTGAGCAGCGTTTCTCTGCAGAGCACAGTCTGGTTGCTTGGAGTGCTATGTAGCTGCATGAGATGAATTTTCCTCTGGGCCAAGGTTCGTGCTGGCTCATGCAAAAGTGGTGTCAACAGTCATGAGAGATGAATTTGATCTTAAAACTGCAAAGAAGCTGAACGCCAGTGCTGGGCATGTCACGAGACCTGTTTTTCAGGCACGAGGAGGGATGAGTGGTGGGGTGGTGCAGCTGTGGGGTGTCATCAGTGAGGGTGGTATAGCATGATGGGCAGGCTGTCCATGCTGCATGAGGTGTAGGGCAGGGCCTATGCCCTGGCATGCAGATTTATGTGATCATGCAGTATTTTGAACTCAGTTTAATTCTTTAGGCAGGCAAAGAGCTGTGACATGCTGATTATGCAAAATAAGATTTACCAAATATTTTTCAGAAATGGGTACAAGCCTTCACTGCAAAAGGACAAGCTGGACTGTCACTGGAGCAGACTTTCAACACATATTTGTAATCACATTGCATAAACCAGAGGCTGCAGCCAGTCAGGGCAATGCTGCTGAGGAGGGAGAGATGGGAGAAAAGAGTGCACTGGAGGACTTCAATAGCAACATGCACTGTAGCTATCATTAAAAGGTGATTTTTTCTAATCTCTAGTCTTTCCTTGCATTGCTTTCAACAGTTTCCCCAGGGCAACAATAGGTGCCTGTTGATGTTCTGTCAGTTATAAGATCAAGACCTTCAATACTGAGAAGCAGCAGGGATTTTCTGTATGAAAACACTGAATAAAATCAGAATAAATCTGAAACATATGAAGTGGTATTTGGAAATACTGCACTTCAAAATATCACTCCCAGGCAAAGAATGCTATATTTGTAATAACCAAGACCACCAAGCAAAGGAAAGGTAGCTTGGAGTAGCAATCTTCAGTCTTTTATGGTTCATCAGATCTAAATTTTCAATGGTTTGGAATTGGAAATGCTGACACAGAATTTTCCAGCTGTCTATCTACTAAATTTCTTGTTCAAAAAAAGAGGAAGTTTTTACAAACTCATGTTACTCAGACTTCCTACTCTCCTCTTCCCCCTGAAATAATAGCAGTATTCAAAAGAAAAAAATCAAAGGTTTGAACCATACATTTCAGAAGCCATAGTCTTTTTTTTTCCAAATAGAGGGGTCTGCAATGATTTTTTGTACATTTTAATTTTCAAACATTCTTCTGAGAAAAACAGCAACATAGAGGCAAGTATCATCTCATTCCTTGAAAACATGTATATTTCTTTCACATAGTGTGTAAGACTCTCCTAACCCTGTTGTGATTGCCCTTCTGGAAGACAAGGTTAAAATGTCAGAAAAATCTACATTTTCTTCAACAATCCTTTAAGATAATCACCAGGCCATTCTAAATTATTTCTTTGATGAATCTGAAAAAACCCCTTCAATTTTACACTGAAGCATTTGACTAAATAAGCATATGAACAAGCCTGAGATGCTTATCAACAAAGGTCGTAACTAGAAAAGAAATAAAACACCCAGAAGATTTAAAGAAGCAGAGCAATAACCCAGAATAAAATGGGAACATGAAAGCTAAGAATTAAGTACGAGTAGGAGAAGAAACTGCTTTTAGAGAAATTTTTGTTGGCCATGTTCTAATTAGAATGGCTTTACTGAGGGATTATGGTGATGAAGTACACACAGATTAGAAGGGCTATATTGGCGACACTGTTCTCTTTAAGCATTTAATATCCTCACTTTCACTCTGAGGAAAAGTTACTTCTCTGTTTAAAGCACAATTTTCTCAGATTTATTGCGTCTCCACATCCAGGTTGGCTGGGGCATTTTTTCATGTTTATTACCCTCCAAGTGAAGTCCAGAAGTAGAACGAGGGAGAATGTAGTAGAGAAAAATTTGCATTGTAGGTCTGCAGGCAATGTGATACAAAGGGGAGGGAAGGCAACTGGAAGAAGAAAAGAAACAGGTAGCAGAGAGACTTACAGGACTGAGAATGTAAGGTACTTCAAGAAAGGATGAAAAAGCTTTATATTAAATTCTGCCATAACCATGAGGCGTGGAAAAAAGCTGAAATTATGCAACAGAGTAAAACGCAGAATTTAATTCCAAAGACTTGAATCCAACATCAAAAGCTGCACACAGAAACCTATTGCCTGACTGTATTGCCTGTATCAAAGATGCACCATGTGCTTATTTTCCAGTAAACAGGATTGAGAAAACTCGTCCAGGTCACATAGAACCTCTCAGCACTGTACCAGGTGGCACCTGCACTTGGACCTTCATATGTGATAGTGGAGACTCAAGGCTGTTGACACAGGTTGTGACACAAAAGAACCTTGAGGGTCTGACAAACTGTGTCCAGGAAATTTCAAGTTTTCCATGGATGATGCTATAAAATATAGGGGAAAGTTTAATGAAACATTTGAAACATAAAAATTGCAGATGATGAGGACAATGATATCAGGCTAGAGAGAGCCAAATCAATTTTAAAGAGAAGCTTCAAGGGACTAAACTCTGACCCTCATTTTCCCCCATAGCTAAATTCTCACTACATCTCTCAGTGTTATGTGTTAGCACCATCAGTGTCTGCAAGATACAGGAATAAGGCATTTGGACTTATGGATGTAGGAAGACCCCACCATTTAGAAATTTTATCTAATCCCTTTACTACAGTGACAGACAATGATCTCAGCTGTAGCTAAAAGAATCACAACTCACTGAACTGACAAATCTTATTTTCCTTTAATCTCAAGACAATCTTTCTGGGATTCTTTGAAACATTCCTGCAAAATAATTTGAGAAAGAATCAGATTTCTTTAAGAAAGAAAAAAAATTGTTTGTGCAACTATAATGTGGAACTGACTAGCACAAGGTGGTGTGGAGGCTAAATGTAAATATGAGCTAAATAAAACAATTAGATAACTTCATGGAGGAAAAGCCCATTTAACCCGTTTGATTTAGTTGGGTTTTGATTGAATGGCCATAGGCTGCTGGAAGCAGATGGTGTGACTAAAGGGTACCTGTTCTTGGCTATTGCCAGAGACGGAACAGTGGATCTGAAGTATCTTGACCTGTCTAGTGAAGTGTGGCTATTTTTACACCCAGACATGACCCAGAGAGTGTTTAAACTGCTTATCTTTATCCAGCTGGTAGTCAGTCTGACTGAAGATCCATCATCTTGGAAAAAATTTTGGTGTTCTAAAGGTCCTGTCTTAGATGGATGTCTGGGTACAATGCAGGCAAACCCAGTTTATTTGTAACTTATGTATTTATCATAAAAGCATTGAGAGTAAATTATATTTTTGTACAGTTTCTATTTGCATCTTCCCACCATTTTTTCACACAGGTTTAATGATCTTATATTAGGACACTATCAAATTTAATTTACTTGTAAGTTTCTCAGTGTGCTTGTACATGAAAATATGCAACTCTGAATACACAGTAATAAACCAGTAAATTATTGCCTTGTTATTGTGTTAGGTCTGATACCTGTTTTCTTAAGTGACAAAACAATACATATGCAGAATTCTGTTTGCTACCAAAGTCATGAAGCATAGAGGGACAAAACAGGGTTCTACTAATCTCAACTAATAAGAGAACAAAGAGTTATGATAGCCTACACTGAGGAAATGACTAGATAACAATTAACCTTTAATTCATCCTTTTCTATTGTTATTATTAATAATAATTAATTTGCTGTGCTTCTCAAACTTTATTAGATGCCTTTTAAAATTAGTTTTGTAAGTGGTTTCTAAATTGTTGTTAAGGTTACTTAAGTAATATTCTAATGCTAGTAGAGCCCTTGAATAAAGTATTAAGGTGACACCATTAATCCATAATCTTTCTGGGACTCTTACACAACACACACCATTCTATCTTTAAAAAAAAAAAAAACAACAACAAAAAAACCATGCAACTGTCCCTTTTCCCCTACCCAAAGTGGAAAAGAGAGATAAGATAAATAAAGCTTAATTTTCCCTCAGAATGATAATATCATAAAATTCACCAAAAGGACTTAAGGAAACAATTTAACAATTCATATCTGTAATGTGGTTTTACAAACAAAATGAAGAACATACATAACATGTTTAGCACTACTAGCCTTGAAAAGAAATCACAATTTGATTTGATAGCAGTAATTGAATGTAATCTGTGAGTCCCTCCCTGGGGTAATGTCTGGGAATACCTAAGTGGCAAGATTAGTGCAATGTGAACAAGCAGAGGACTTCATGGCACACCAGGCATCCTGTTCCCTCTGAGCACAGGGACACAGAGGGACTCGGTGGGAAACAGGAGCAGGTTCAACTCCACTGCACTATGGGATGTCTCCCTACAGATAATTCAACAATGGACATCTATGCTTTTTGTAACCATTTGTGCTTATAGACAGATATGCAATTAACTCTGGAAACCCAGGACTGGCCATATATTTCTTTTTTTCAATAACAAGAAATATTTGAAAATTAAATATAATTTACCCTGTGAATGCACTTCAGAAATTCTACATCTTTCTACTCAGGCTACTAAGTTTTCCTTGAAAAGCTATGTTTGCAACTCACAGCTTTGCTGCAGTTTGTAAGCACAGTCTACTTCATAGATATGGTGATGGATAGAATTTTTCTCTTTCATTTTTAAACAGTATGACGTAGTCTTTAAAATCTAAACAGACAGTTTTGTTTTATATCCTACGTAAAGGTAACCCTGAACACGTTTAAAATATATTTCTAACAGAGGACATGCAAACAGTGGCCTGTAAGGTACATCCATGGTTCATGTCTGATCAACAGCAACTGATGCAGAGTGGACTCATGATTACAGTAACTTACTTTGTAGCATATCCAAAACATGAACCTTTGGCCAGCCACAATGCCAGTTTTTTACATTAGTGAGTTCAGGCTGGAAAAACTAACTTTTATCACTCGTTTTGCTGTCAAAAGGACCTTAAGTGGTTGAGAGCAAGGTCTGTTAATAGGATAGGACAAAGAAAACAAAAAGAAAAATGGTATCTTTTTTGTCTTACTATCAGCACTTGGTATTACATACTGAGAGGCAACACACAAAAATAAAACCAGCATGGAATTTAATTTAAATGAAAGATGTGTGAAGATCTTTTGACCTTTTATAGTTCATATTCCTCAAGAGGAATTCCATCACCACTATGCAGCACCGACTGTGCTCAAAAGTTGTTTCATGCCACCACAGCAGTCTCAAGGTAGTTCCTGGCCTCTGTAATTCTTGACAAAGTTTATGAAAAAATACCAGTAGGAACAAGATTTATTCAAATGTTTTTAAGCAAGTATTCCTCTGTGCTTTAGTCTGAAAAATGAATAAAAATACACGTTACAGGACTTACAATAAGAAACTGCACTCTTTGAGTAGGAAGGCAGAACTTCAGTGCATTTAAAAGAGGACTGTACATGTGTAATCAGCACATGCAATTAAAAAAAAGGCACAGGGAATCTGTTAGAGTTTAGAAAGTAAAGATCATTGTTTCCAGACAATTTTGATGAAGTATTACAGATTTTTTTTTTTAATTTTTAAAGTATTTTCATCATCATGTAACAAGTCATAATATCAGCATTCACTTTTAAAAACAAACCATTTGTCCTCCAAGATCTGAAAAATTTAACTCAGACTTGCAATCAAAATTTAAAAAGAACTGAAGGGGGAAAAAAAGTAATTGGTGTTCCAAAGCTGTCTGAAGGGTTAGTTTCATGAAAAGAAATGAGCTCTTTAGCTTAAAAAGCAAGGTTTACATATTCCATTTGTGAAACCAAGTAGGTTCTTCTCAGCCATTATACTTAGGTGAAAATAGAGATTTCAACTGAACTTCCAAATCCATGAGCTGGCATTTTAGTCTGTTCCAAACTTCTGTTTTCTGAAAGCATACGATGTCCACTGAACTGGTAGAAAATACCAGGAAGATATGGGGTGATAGGAAAAAATTCTTATCCCCTAAAAATCACATTTTCAGCTCGTGACATGAGGGTTTTACCAAATTCTTTTCCATAACACATACAAAATGGAAAAAAGTATTCCAAGTACTCCAAAGCTCATTTGCTTACTAAACCAGGCCTCGTGCTTGCAAAACACTTCATAGCAAAATATGTGAACTATTCTTGACAGCAAGAGCAGTTTGCATGAGCCTGGAAAACTGACCTGTAATAGACTAATTTTACTTCTCTCACAGTTCTTAAAAACCATCACATTGATGTGATTTGTCCAAGACACAAGATACACCTCCTAGAGAAATTCCTCTCAATCTGAATATTTACTCAAAATTAATCACCCTGCTTTTGCATTAATGAGTTCAAGAACAAATTTTCCAGCCTGTTATCAAAGAAATGAATGTATTCACAACCCATCCCCCAAAATTCACAGCAAACATTTAAGTGAACTAAATTCTTTCTTCATTAACTTTTTGATAGTTTTGACTGCCAAAATATTTCGCAACAATAACTGAAAGCTAATGTTTGTACTCAGGGTTTTTGAATTAGACAACCTTTTCGTCTCTTTCATAAAAATTAAAGCTTTCTGAAGTGTTAAACATACTTCCATTAATAAATTCAAGAATATAAATCAAAGAATACTCTTTTTCTGGAAAGATCATCCACAATGAATTTTACAGATTTTTTTTTACCTGGGTGAGGCATCCTTTTGACTCTTTAATTGTTCAGGAGGAATCTCTGGTCTTATTTGGAAGGAAAAATAATTAGTATTTACATTCACAAGGCATTGGGTGTGTATAAAAGGAGTCCAGAGGAGAAACTGAACAAAAGCAAATAGAGAAAGGAAAGAACACTAACTAATTGAACTCAGAAGCGTAAGGAAGCCCTAACTCTTTACCATCAGCTGGTGAATAATGGCATTTTCACAGCTGAGTTTTCATTCTATGCCACAACAGGTTGCTTAATCCTGTAGACCAGTTCCTGGAAAAGTTGGAAAAAATGAAGTTTGTTGCTGAGAAAAACCTCTAAGAATGTGAGTGTGCACTTTGGACAACCAGCCGCTGGCACCTCCCAGTAACAAAAGCCCCCAGTAAACATGCACAGGTAGTAAAATTTCCTGATACTGCAAGACAGCATAGGACAAAGTATAAAAAGATTCCTGAAAACAAATCTCTCTGTTTCTTGGCTCTTGGTGGGGAAGCAATTCAAACTTCTCATGAAAATGTCTGATCTTTGCCTTTCAGTTAAAGCTGTCTGAAAGTGTTTACTTTTAAATTAGCAATATGCAGAAGCTGGGGAAAAGCAGCTTATTAATGAGGTGAAAGGGAGTTGCAGATTCTCTGAATTGTACTGTATTCCTGTCATCTGAGTTTATTGTGCATCTGCACAGTTGTAGAAACAAATAGGTAGAAATTTGTCCACAGAGGCAAAACATGGCAACTAAACATTCAAC
The DNA here is from genome assembly GCA_013396655.1 of Campylorhamphus procurvoides. Lineage (NCBI taxonomy): Eukaryota > Metazoa > Chordata > Aves > Passeriformes > Dendrocolaptidae > Campylorhamphus > Campylorhamphus procurvoides. Next base: position 195,087 of record WBMV01004889.1, on the reverse strand, counting down.
ATGGAGTGGTAAAAATATTCAAGCTGAGCAGCTACACTTACCCAGAGTGACTCCTGAAGTGTAACAACTTCTGCTATCAATGACTGGGGTGAGTTGTCTATGGCCAGCTGCCAGATGCCCACCCAGCCACTCTTTCGTTCTGCCTCCTCAGCAGGACAGGGGAGAAAATAAGATGAAAAACCTCAGGGCTCGAGATAAAGAGAAGTAAATTGATTACTGATTAGCAATTACCAACTGTCATGAGTAAAACATGATGTGGAGAAAATTAATTTAGCTCGTTCTCAATTAAAATGGAGTACCATGCTGAAAAAGAAGGACAAAACAATACCTTTCCATCCCTGCCTCTTTTTTTCCATGCTCAGCTTCACTCTCTCTTTCCTGACTTATCAACTTCGTCCCCATGAGCAGTATGGGGAATGGGTGCTGTGCTAAGAAGCTCTGCCTCTCCTTTGCAATCTTTTCCAGTTCTCCAGGGTGGCTCCTTGCCATGGGCTACACCTCTTCTGGATCAACCTGCTCCAGTGTGAGCTTTCCATGGGCCACAGCTCTTTCAGGGCATGTCCACCTGCCGTGATGTCCTCTCCATGGACTCCAGTGTGGATACCTGCTCTAGCATGGTCTCCCTCCAGGGGCTATTGGGGAATATCTGCTTGGACACGTGGACCACCTTCTTCTCTCACATCTCTGTGTGCAGGGCTGGTTTTCACACACTTCCCCTCACTCCTCAGTGACTCTGTAGCATTTTGCCCTTTTCCACACAGGTTTTTCCTGAGGCACTGCCATTGTGGCTGCAGGATTCAACTGTGCCTTGTGATGGGTCCAATGGAGGGAGCTGAAACTGTCTGTGCTGCTCATGGGGCAGTCCTGGCCACTCCCCACCAGTCCTGCAGCCCCCACACCAGCACCCTGTACATTGCTTCAACCAAAATTCCAGTGCAGCTGAGAAGGGGGACAAAAACAAACACTGTCTGCATTGAAAAACAGGAGAAGCCAATCACTTCCCTTACAAAACTCATTGCAAAAATTTTGTTGATGCATGCCCTGCCACAGTCGGGGTCACTTTGGTTTCCAATGAAACAGGAACCCCACCTGCATCGGTATGTCACAAAACAAGAGATTCCCCTTATTGAGAAAGTTTTGGTTTTGTTTTTTTGTTTGTTTGTTTGTTTGTTTTTTTCTTTTCCCCCAAATTAAACTGCCGTGGACCTTTTATAGTTGAAGATACTCTGAGTGAATACAATCAGGCAGCTGTAAGTTCCCATACTGTAAATATACATGTAAGATCCCATCCAGGTGTGTAGGCAAGCTGTTCTCTTAATAACCTACATTTGGAAAAAAAACTACAGCAGATGTCCAAGAAGTTCAATGGTGATAAAAACAAATACACATCAGGGATGAAGATTTCTGAAGCAAAAAGGCCAGGAAAGTCATGTCCTTGTCACTAAGACAGGGCATTTTTACTGAGAACCATGGCTTGTAGTGCAGATCTCCCCTCGTACAGTGGAGGGAAACAAACTGTGCAACAAATGAAACCAATGCTTTTAAATGCCTCAAGGCTTTAACTTCTTGCAACTTGGTCAGAGATTTTATGGAGAAAGATTAAAATCATACTCACAATGTGTGCTTACAAGACTTCAGTGCACACCATTCCATTAGAAGAACTAGCAGAACATTTCCTTAATGGGCAGTTTCTAATTTAGTACACTTTTAAGTAGCTGAAAACTTCTCAATTTTATGATAATTAATTCTGGTTTGGGGTTTTTTTTTTTTCCAACCAGCTGTATAAAATGACATCTGGCACCCATAATGTGTAATTTGCTGTGATTAAAATTAAGGAACTGGACTGCAGACAAACTCTTTGTGCTATCCAATAGGTCTTCGCTATGTGTCTCTGCTACCCGAGGCCATCAATGTGTCTTCCACACAGTGCCAGCAGAAGAACAGAAAGCTTTTTTATTTTACTTTTACATCAGTGATGGAAAGAGTCCATGTTTTAAAAAAAACCACTTCCTTTATTTCAGAGAAGGAGTGACAGCAGAGAAAGAGATTTATCTCAGAGCTGCAGTGAAATCGTGCTGGGGTCAAAGTAGTGTGTGCAGATCTGACACCTGACTTAGTCACTTGGCATCCTGGGCATGAGGCTTGCTCCCACCTCTCTCCCTCTATCCTTCGGGTGACAAAGATCTGCCTTCTGCTGTGGGGATATGACAGCTTCCACTGCACAACTGAAGGTGTATTTACTCATGTCACTGCATGCACAGTAGTTGTGAGTGCAGCAAGGAGGGTAAGGGTAGCAATGGAGAAAAGGGATGAATGAAGAACTTCTTTCAGACAGAATATTCATGTTACCTTGCCTGTATTGGCTAATAACCCTGCTTGAATTACTCAGTGCCTTAAAATGGATGTAAAAGAATCCTGGATGTCATTTCAATAAATGAAGTGCAACTGAAATCACAGACAAAGGCTTAACAGACCTGGAAACTGGACTGCAAGCTTATGTGAGACCCCATGTTCCCCATCTTACTCATTCAATTATTATGCCACTGCCCTCAGAGGGTAAGGGAAGCCAGCTTCTTGCAAGTTTAATGTTACCTGCAGAAAGTCTCACGGTAAAGGCTAACACTGGTAGCACTTCAGATGCCTGTACTTCTACCCTTAATGCTATCATCTTTTTCCACAGAACAGTGTTGAAAGTCAGGGTTTAATGCATTTCTCCCTGCTGGAGAAAAGTCACTTCAGGGAACCATTACTATTTCTGGCAATTTTATTTGACTTCTGCTCAGTTTCAGACACATAATAATGATAAGGTTGCTATATCATACTTATAACACACATTTGAAGATACTGTTTAATGCATGATCTAAAATCTGTCAGTTCAACTGCAGTGTGCTCTTGTTCTTTTACAAACTTCATCTACTAAATAAAAGAATAACAAAACAAAAAACAGCAGTTTTTCCTGTCAAAATCACTAAAAGGTTTTAGAATGATTTCAGTATTTTTTGTCCGGTTTAGAGATTGTTTTTCTTCTCTCAGAAAATGACTTAGGGTCATATTAACAATCTTGATGAGGTAGCTGCACACAGCGGCTATATTCTCAGGACAGGAAATTTCACCATTTTGCTAACAAATACCTTTTAAACTTCATATCCCCACTTTTTTACTTCACAAGTTGCTAATTGTTAAATAAGAAACCTGGTTAAGTTTTGACTTTCTAATCTTAGTTCCTGCCTATATTTTTTTCTTTGAATTAAGAAGAATATACTAAATTATGCTTTATCCAGTGATACAGTATAAAAAAACTCTTGGAGAGCAGAAACCTACTGTGGGACCAGGTGCTCTTTAGACTTGACCTAGAGATTCTTAATGATCAATGTTAACAGAAGTGTGGAATATGTACCTCATTCTTGTCACTTGCCTGTTATACCACTTCTTTTTGTTTCAGGAGATGAACGGGCTGAAAATAACTAAAAGTTCTTTGGCTTCTGTCTTCAGAACGTGACTTAACACTTTGCTTTTTACTACAGAGCAGAGAGTCTCGGGAGCAAAATCTGCCAAGTGAGTCAGTGTGGTGTTTTACTCCTTACTTGAGTGAAACACATAGTGCATGGTGAGCTAAATTAAAATGGAGTAAAAAGTGAAAGAAAGTTGCAAAGAGTTTTAGATAGTGCTGCTGCCACAATGCAGCCAGTTTATGTTCTAAGTGCAATGTTTCAAAGTTACGCTCTCCAATCCCCATTCCTTCTCCAAAGGTGGTAGAAACACAGCATCTGCCAAAAACTTACACAATTTCCTGATCGCTGAGTTCAGCACTAAATCAAAGATTTCCTCCCTCATCCAAGGGCAAACTGCTTGCAACTTCACTTCTAATTCAACTCACTGTCCATAAAAAGGTAGAGTCTTTCAGCACCTGAAAATCAGTCCCGAACACCCCACAGGGGGCATGGCTATTACTGGCTTCAGAGACAGACATAAGAGCTAGTAAGAGATGAAAATCCTCATTTCACCCTGCTAAATCCACCATTATACTATGGTGATGTGACAGGAAAAGAGCCAAATACCTGCCACTTCCATCCTGCTGAAGTGCTGAAACCAGGATTAGAGTTATATAATGTTATATAATGTAAAATGGGAATTCAGTGTACAAAGTTCCTTTCCTTATTAAAATCACTGCTCACACAGCTGAGCAACACTGTCCCTGTAGGGACAAATAACAGCCAAGTCCTCAAAACTGTAACTCTCACCCAGCACAGACTGACAAAAGCACACCCCTAGGTGATCTCTATGCACCTGAAAATTTCTGCTTAGAGTAGAGGTGCAGGGCACATGTTCTAGACTGGTGAAAACTTGACCAAAAATTTACTCTATTCTGGGTGTTTTGCACAGTGCTCAAACTTTTTTTGTATCTGTGTGTAAGGCTCTGAAGCACAAACTGAAATTGGATTCAAACTCATCTGCACATAAGATGAGCTCAGCAGGATTGCTTAAGTATTCACATAGAGAACCTTGCCTTAAATGAAAGGTTGGCACTTCCAAAGTTCTCTTTCACAGGGAACATCCCAAGATCTCATGGATGCTGTAACTACACCAGCTTTCCATATAATGGCACAGATTTCTTCAGTACACTAAACAAGCAGAGGACAGAATAAACTTAAACAAAGTCAGAGGCACCCTTCCTATTGCCTTCTTAGCAGTTCACATGTTGAAGCTGCCACAGCAAGTGTCAAAATAAAACTTGAAATCAGGGCAACCACACTGTCCTTAATTTGGGGTCAAGGCTGTGGAAGCAGATGAAGCCTCCACTGGGCTGAGGGAACTGCTCCCAGGGCTCTGCACTAGGGAACTCTGACTTTTTTGAACCCTGCAGCACAATTCGAAAGCTCACTTGGTCCTGAAAGCAGGGAGTAAGGAAGGGATGGCTACCCCAACCTCTTCAGCCAGCAGAAAAAGTGCATTTAGAGAGGTAAGAGCAAAGTCAAAGCAAAGGGCTGATTTGCTTGGTAATAGGGTCAAGTAGGTTTGAGCTCTTCCAAATGATGGTGGTACTAATATTTCTCAGGAAGAGAAAGGGCTGGAAAAGTTTGAGAGAAGTGTAGTGAAAGCAGATCAGGTGTCAAACATCTGCTTTTGCTTTGGGAATAAGAGTATATGTTTCTTGAAAAGTATTGTCTCCTTGACAACCTGGCTTTGTAGGGTAAAGTGTGATACACAGAGTGTAAGTCAGAAATATATTGATTAAATTATCTGTTGTGCCTGCTGGAGTCCAATAGTACCAGTCAGGGCTGGACAGAAGGCATCCTTCAACATATTCTTTAATCCAACAGGAGATGGGTACTTTTGTACTGTGAAGACAAGTGAATTAGAGCTGTAAATTTTATTAAAGAGCACATAAGAAGTGGTTGGTGGAGTGTAACTTTAGAACCTAATTAACTGAAATATGCAAAATCAAGCAATTAACAGGTGAAAAGGTACTTCTGCACAAAAATAAAGAAAATGGGAAACACAGGTTTTTTAAAATGTTGGATATTTTACACTAAAATATCTAATATTCAGTACTGACAAGCCAATATTCTGACTGTTGCCATCTCCAGAAAAAATTAAATTACTTTGAGAAATCTGCTAAAAAAAAAGCTTTGTTTGGTGGACTTTCTTTCAATGGTGTTCAAGAGAAGCACGTGAGAAAATTCAAAGCAATAATTCCTGGTTTGGATACATATTGTAAAGTGCAGAAATTGATACTGCACACAGCAGCAGTTCAAGACACCACATAAAGATAAATGATTGAGGTACTGCGGGAAAATTATTTGTCCAGATACTGCCTCATTCTGCTATAACATGATTTTAGTACCTGCATTAGTGTTACTGAAGTGCCTTTTCCATTTATCAAACCCCTGTGCAGCCACACTCACACATTCATCCTGCAAAGAACAAGGCAGTTGGCTGAATGCTACATTGCATTTAACCACCCTGACAGGGCTAAGGTCTGACATGCAACACCCCAGCCTAGGGAGTTTTATTACAGCAAATCTCTGAGAGCAGATGTTGCTCCAAGACTACGTGTTGTGTTTGGCACACTGGAGTTAAGCAGCTACATTTTCTCACAGCTGCATAAAGTAGTAATTATATTGTTCTAACTACATGCTAAAAATGTACCACTGAAACTAAGCTAGCATGATTGAGGGATCTGAAACCTTGGACAAGTCCTTGACTTTATTATAGTGGTTGAACAGCAGGGTCTTAGAAAAACCCTTTCTGTTTTTTTAGTGGAATAGCTTTAATCACTACATTTAAAGTCTTCTCTCAGAAAATAATTGAGGCTGTGTTTTCATCAAGAATATCAGATCTATTGTCTTAACCCTATATTTATAAAATAAATTACCAGAAAATTAAGGAGAGCAAGAATAAACAAGAATTCTATAGATATCATTTACATGAAGAGGCATTTATTTTCAGAAAAATGTTGCATGTCAAATTATCATTAGTTTTTCAAAATTAGCAGCACTCGTGAGTTAAATCTTTAAAAGAATACAAAAATCATTTTAATGGGTATGGAGGGGAAAATTCCATGCATAAGACTCAGTTAAGACCACACACAAATCTAGAAAAAGCCTCATGGTGCAGTAAGTCTTCACTCTCATCTTGAAGCAAAATTTGTAAAATGCCATTTACAATAAATTCAAGTTTTCTATGTGTTAATCTACCTAAATTTTGATTAAAAATATGGCTATAGCTAACAGGAGTCAGGTGCTACTGGTTCATCAGGTGCAACTGCGTCCTACTTTATCTTTGTTTCTATTGTCATCAGAAAGGCCCACTGATGTTAATGGGTTTTAAATGGCAGAGCTGAGGTGTAAATATTTCCTTCCTGGTTATTTCCCATTTCAATCTAATTTCGGACATTTTCAGTCACCAGCTCATCATTATTATGAAACAGATTATGACATTGTCTTTATCTTGAACCACAAATTTTTCTCGCTTTTTCCTTCCCATTCTCTTCTCTGGCTCCTGGGGGTTGGAGGTGGTTGAGGATGTGAGTGGCTGGTTGGTACTTGGTTGCAGGCCACAATATAGAGGTGGTTGAGGATGTGAGTGGCTGGTTGGTACTTGGTTGCTGGCCACAATATAGAACAAATATGTATATAAGCACACACAAATTATTTTGCTAGAGTTGGTGAAAAAGATCAAGCTTTTTGCAAGTGCTTTGATTGACTTATTTATCTTAAATATGTCTATCCGCTGACAGTTAATAAATAACATCATAAGCAGATGTAGAGACCTCTAAGACAAGTGATTGAAGTGGAAGAGCCCTGTTCACAGCTGCTGTGAAAAGCTGACTGAAGAGCTTAAACCTCCCACCCAAGCCCAAGGCAGCATCAGCTCCACCTCTTCACTCATTCTGCCCTTCAACATGCAAAGTCCAAAAGGAAGAAGCAGAAACAAGACCAGTTTTGCAGCAAAAGCTCTCAGTGGGGTGCAGATTATCAGAGACAGAAACTGAACCCCTGTTTGATCAGAGGTGTAGATTCATGCTAGCCTGCAATTTTCTGTCATTTATGCATAGCACATAAGTGCTTCCTCTGCCCTGTTTTATTGCCTATGAAAAGTGAGTGGGGAATTTCACACTTGCTCTTGAATATTAAGTTTATTATACCAAGCTTTATCTTAGAGTATACTTTGAGAACTGTTACAGATTTCAGAAGAATAGAGATTTGTAACAGCTAGTAGCAGGCCTTTATTATAGAGGTGATAGGAGTTACCATCTGAGAATAGTAGAGGCTTTTTCACAATGTAATTGGCATTGATTATCTTCTATCCACGTGCACTCTTGCTTATCAGTACAGATGCCCTGGAAAGATGGTTTTATGAAGTGTTTTTGAACAGTACTGTAACTTCCTTTGCAGTAAAAGAAAGTTGATTGTCACCTACAATGAAATCACATCAGCTACAAAAATTAATCATGAATCCATGTGTCTGATATAGGAATAGTGGAAAGTCAGGAATTATTAGCTCACAAAAGGACACAGGCAAGCTTCTAGCATTAAAACAAAACAAAGCAAACAAAAAAAAAACAAAAAACCTCCCAAAACCACACAAAAAAAAACCCACCCCAAAACAAAACAAAAACACGAAACTATCCCAAAGCCTCCAAACAACAACAACAAAACAACGCAAACCCAACACCAAGAAACCCATCTGAAGTCCCCCAGAATCAAAGAAGATGTAAGAAAAAAAAACCCAAAATGCCCCTGAAGAGCAGGGAGCTGTGAGTGCATCAAAAGGATCCAGCAAGATGAAGAGCACTAAAAGCTCTTGCTCATCTCTTTTGGCCATGTTAAGTTCTCAATTCAGTTTAGACAAACCTTAGCTATGGCATTTCCCTGGAGTGTGTTGATGTAGCTAATGTCAACAAGGCCCAGCTGATGATTAAAGGGATGAAGAAAGGAAGCAATGTCATGCTTTCCAAGGAAGGAAAGGATCAAGACAGATGTAACTTACTCCAGTTCTTAACAACACGTTCCTACAAATAGAAAGCCAAACTGAAGCTATTATTGCCACCATTCAGACATGATGAAAAGTATTAAAAGGAACAAACTATGTATCTGAACACAAAAGAATGAGGTAAAGCATGTTATAATGCTTATCAGACATTCCAGCTAGTTGTGAAACAGGGATAATATGTGTTCTGCAAACTATCCATCAAACCTATCCCACATTATTCCACCTGACAGATTAAATGGCTGATCTCAGTGCATGTATAATTGCCAGATATCCAGGAACTTAAGAACCCAGCCCAGTTCTCACAAAGAGCCTGTGCAGAGTAGTAGTGAAAATTACTACCTACTTTTATTCTGCCAAAATGCAGGAGTTTGCATGGTTTGAAACATAAAAATGAGAGAAAGCCTGTGTGCAGAGAACTAGGCAAGGAAATGCAAATCATAGTGGGAGAGGTGTATATGTGTTTTAAGCAAACTGAGACAGTGGCATAAGAGCTAATTGAAACTCACATGGAATCAGAAAAGATAAGCATTGTGAGGGTGGCACACCTGGAGAGAATTATGTGATAATATTGAAAAGTTAATAATTAAAACCATTTGGAGAGAGTTTATAGCTGTTTATCATTTATAGGAGAACTAGAACAATATCTAAGCAGGAATTAAAGACAGATCGGAATCAAATGATACAGAGTGGGTAAAACTTGTATTATGGTGAATCCTTGATTAATAAAATAAAAATTTTACTGGAATACAAAAGGGTGTCCTAATAATGTGGTTGTTTTAGCAGTATTAAGTACGGTGTATAGATTCAACTTTTGTTTGCATATCAGCAGCACAAACCCTTTCTTACAGAAAGGAAACAGCGAGTGGGCAATTTAATTTGTAACATGTTTTGGTAAGATCTGCAAACTCGGACCAGATGATACTAATTTATAATCCAGCTCTATCATGCATGCTGCCTCTTAAAAGTGACTTTATTTTCATATAGTAGTCACTCAGTTGCAGGAAAAACATGGAACACAATATAAATGAAAGTAACACCATTATGGTTCATCTTGACCAAAAGGACTACAATCCAAGCAGCTTCCTGGGATACCACCTTGAAATGGATGAACTCCAAGGTCTGATAATAAGTGACGTACACCCCTGGAGCCTTGCTGAGTGCCAAACTTTGTGTCCCTTATGAGAAACAGTTGTGTGCTATAAGCACTCAAAACTTTACTGACATTTAGTTTAATGGAATTATTTTGCTTCCAGTCAGCTCAGGAATGTTTGCTCTTAAATTGACTGCTAATTCCTACTGCAAGCTTACTATCCATCCATTCTGCTGTTACAGAAACTGCTCCTGGATTTGAAAGTCCTCTTTCTGCACTAAGCTGCCAGAAATTGCTGCAGATTATTTTTCTTCAATTAAAAATGACATTAGGATTTTTTTAATACTCTTTGTACTCTAAAAGTCCCATTCTGTACTACACTGAAATGCTTCAACAAATTCATGGACACAACCTGTTAATACCTTCTAAGCTTTGCCTGATTTATCTTCTTCTTACGCTTCACGCTCTTGATTCTGGGGTGTTTAATTCACACTATTTTCAAGAAACTACTTTTCCTGTATTTATTTATAATTTTGCAAATTAGCCTCTGGCTATCAAATGTATGTTTTGGAAAGTTAAGACATATTAGATGTCTTCACCTCTTATATACTATATTAGTTGTTCTCTTTTCTGGTGGTGGGGTTTTTGTTTTGTTTAGGTTTGGTTTTTTTGTGGGTTTTTTGATTTTTTTTTCATTTGGTTGGTTGTTTTGTTTTGTTTTTATTTTTTTTGTTTGTCTTTTGTTTTTCCCCCCTGGAAAGAGAGAGAGAGAGAGAGAGAGAGAGAGAGAGAGAGAAAGAGGAAAAGTGAAACCTACTATTTAGGGGGTATGATATTTTTTTAAGTTGTTTATATTTGTGTAACTAACTGTAAGAAATATCAGCTGAGGTTATCTATCAGATTTGAAGGTCGACTTTCACTGCATCCCCAACCTTATGTTTTCAAGAACAAGTCAGCACGTGATCCACAAGTAATTAAGGCAAATGATACTCCAAGTCAGAGATTTAGAGTGCTCAGTCACCATATTAAGAGTATTAGTGGCTTTAAGACATTCAAAGTCCATTCATGCTACTTTTCCTGCCACTGCATGGCCTTTTATCATGCTTTACAGGAAACTTGGTAAATTTGTATTTGTGCACAACTGCTTTTGATCCTCAGTGATAGTACAGTACTGTAAGACACTAGTTTAAAAAATGTTTTCTTAAGCAGCAGGTGGTTTAGCATCACCATTATGTTCAATTTTTATATGATTTATTCTTGTACAACAGCTCTAGTATTTTAAAGGAATTCCTCACACAGATAATTTCTGGAGCACTGTTTTTCATATCAATTGTAACAACATCCACGGCTCACAAAACAGGTGTTTTCCTTCAGATTGGGAAGAGGTACCTGCAAAATTATATAGGAAACAAGAGAGGCTGGAAGTACTTTTACCTTAACAACATGTACTTTGAATGCCTCCATAATCTAAAATCAATTCCTGGATGTCTCCTTCTGTGTCATTTCACAGAATATGTTTCTTTTTGAAAAACACCTTGAGTTTCTTAGAGGAGATTCCAGATGTGACTTACACCTCTCTGCTGGGGGTACATGGAAGAGTCCTTAAATTGTTTCTGGGGAATGAACATACCTCCGTGCTCAAACATTCCTGTTCTGATTTTAGCAACAAACTTTCAGGAGGGAGGCCTCTATCCTTAAAGCACCATTTTCTTGTGCAACACCCTGCTTGCAGTTTTTGTAGAAAAATGTGAGTGAAAGAGGATGCTTTTATTTTCTCCTAAGTGACTGTTATAGAAGAAAAGTTTTCAATTAACAGTTTATTGGCTGCCACGCCTTTATCTTCTTGATAGCACTCGGGTTAATGATAAGTTAATCTTACTAAGACAGATCTGACACACCTCTTTTCAAGGAAATCAGAAAACAAACAAAATGCTAATCAGTTCACATGTGGCCACATAATTCCTCACTCCTATTTGCTGTTAACATGACCAGGAATTATTTTATCAGGTTAAACCAATATTTAATGCAATCTTCAGCAAGAGTCAACAACAGGACAAAGCAAATCAGAATGCAAACAGTCAAGATGCTCCTTGAGTCAACAAACTCGCCATGAAAGGAGAAAGAATGGAGAGTGGGGGGACACCTTTTGTCCCAGCCTTTTTGGGTAATCACTGTGCATCCTGAAGCATGAAGACTGACAGCACCAAGTTTTTATCCCAGCCTGTTTAACTAAAAGCATTACTCATGTCATGCCTTACAGTTTAGACTTGTACTAACATACAGCTTTATTTACTGCTCTCTGACATTCTATTTCTTCTACCACAACACAGAAATGTTGGGCAAGTTGAATTATAGGAGCTATAACAACACATTATTTTCCCGGTTTTATATACATTAACATTCTGATCCCTTTCTTTTAGGAATGAAATCTGTAGTCTAGAGGCCAGGTCTCTGTCCAAAGCAAAGCCATTTTTTTAGTTCACACACACTCTTCCCCTGTCTTTAATATTTGAAGATGTATGTGGGGGTGGAATTTTCAGCCATCTGAAATAAAAGTGGTTCTATCTTTTTGACACTTAAGGGAATATGAGAACGATATAATTAAAGAAAAGCTAGGTCTTTTGTTCTGAATAAAAAATGGTAGAAAAGCACTGTCTGAACAATTGTTTGCGAGCTATTCCAATGGAAAAACATAAATATAAACAAACCTTCAGAATAGCAATGTCCTCTTGTCAAAAGCATGACTTACAGTATCACAGTGTAAGAGGCTATTGCCAAATCCAAGAAGGTTAATCTTGAGTCGATCCAATCGCTGTAATAAAATTACAATCACAGAAGATGAGCTTCATCATTATTCATGAGTTAAAAGATGTGTGGAAATATTTGTGGTTCAGCATCTGAATGTCCTTTTGCAAAGCCCCTGCTAACTATACTGTAGATAGCAAACACGAGCTCCTGAACCTGGTATTTCACACAGCCAGTGTCAAAGGCAATAAAAAAATCAATGTCTTGCTCTGAACTGTCAACTGGTTTCAAAATGAAGTTAAAACCTGTAGTTGATACTTATATTTACAAGGAAACTTTTCACTAAGACGTGAAATATAGTAACAATCAGCACATTAACAATTCTAAAATCAGCATGCAGGATAAAGGTATTAGGAGAACAAATTTTTAATACACAGACCAATTTCTCTATGTTAGAGGGAAAAATACTAATGGTTCCCTGAATGCTCACTGTGATAAAACCAGCAAGAGCTAGCCATGCATTTGCGTTTTGTTGTGCACTAAATGTGGGTCAAACAAATGGAGAGTTACATGAAAATAGGTATGTAACAACAACAGGAGGAGGACACACTTATTGCTGGCAGACTTGGGCATTATTCCAATGCTAAATAATGCTAAAATTTTGCATTAAAACCTAACCAAAGTAACTTAATCTTAAATGTGTTAATTCTTCCTGGACAGTCAAATGCCTCTTACAGAGCACAGAAGTTTCTGTAACTGCACCTTAGGCAGCTCTTTGCTAGATCTGATTTTTTGAGTCTGCCCTGTGCAGTATTTCACAGAACATTTTTTTTTTTACTGTATCTCTTCTTCCATGTGCCTCTGTCTGTGAAATGACAAAGGGAAAACTTGTATTTCAGTGACACTCTAGCCTGTGCACACAAATTCAGATTCCCTGGGGGAAAATCAATGGTTCCTTAATTATTTAAAAACTGCCCCAAAACCTGAAGTAGGTTTTCTCATGTTGTCAGAAAGGAAAACACAAAATCAATTTCTATACACACTCCAACAGTATTTTAAAGATAGGGTTTTTTCTTGAAAGAACCCTTTTAAAAATACCAAGAACAATTCCTCCTTCAAGAAACCTACTATTCAATGTGTCTAAAGCAAGCAGGATTCAGTACTTGGTGCCCCCTCACCTCAGCTTCAGCTCTTTGACAAACATCTGTTGGAGGTTTGTCTTGCTTTAATTTCTTGGTATGTAGTCCACAGAGCTTTAGTGAAACAACTGCTTCTTGAAGCTGTGCAGCAGCTGGTCATGGGAGAGCCCACAGGATGCTGCATAAAGATCGGTGCCAGCCCGGCAGACAGTGGAGGCTGCGGCGTGGGGAGCGCTGTGATTCTCACCCACAATACCCAGGGGATGGATGCATCAGCTGTCACACAGAGGTGACAGGGATCACAAATATTTACTTCAAATTAGGTCTGGCAATTAATTTTTTGACAGTATTTTCACAATCTTTAATGTGTCTGTTGCTTGCTGACAAAAGAAACACTTTGCAAACATCAGAGCTATATATAAGATGGGGAATGAGAGACTGCAATCTGTACCTCAGGGGCATGGGGGTGATCCTTGTGGTTCAAAAAGAAGCAACAGTATGCTCATCATCCAGGTAATCTAGTTTTCTCCAGAGATGGAAGACTGTCCTGAAGTGTGGCACCTTTTAGAGCCCCCTTTTTGCATGTGGCCTTTTCCCCTACAGTTCTCTGGGCACAGAAACAACAGAACTGACCCCTTAGTATGACCCTCCACATGTTCCTTAGAGAAAGGAAGAGGCCAGCTATGCTGAAACCTGCAGTGCTTCAGCTTTGGTTAGTCAAATTCAAAATTGTCTCTGATTTTACAGAGTAACTCATTTATAAGTATAATTTTTGACCTTTTCTAGTTTCCTGCTAACACTAAATGGGTTTTCAATTAGGTAGACTGTCCCTGTGAGACACAATGTGACTTTTTCTGAGGATAAGTTTCTATTTTGCACAATATAAAGCCAAAAGCTGACTGTGTGCGTGGAGTATTTTCATTCTCATTCTAGCCCTGTTTGTCAGAAAACATGAAAGCAAACAGTGAAATACATTTGCTCCTGTGGCTCTGCTGCCTCCAGAATGAAGAGCTAGCTGTTTGTGGTTCTAATGAAAAAGCCCTCTAGGAAAAAGGTGCATGAAATTTAGGCACTTAATTATATATTCCTGTCATTGAATGGTAGGGCTCACTGAATTACTGTTCAAAAGGTTAGTGACTGACATTTGAAGTTAATGCTCAGATTCAGCAGGTCCCCTGATGTAGCAGCATAAAGAAACAACAGAAATAAACTGCAACCCCCGTTTCAAAATGATTTGTAATTACCCTTAGAAGCATGTGGGAAAAAAAGGTCACTGCATGTGTGAACACCTGCTTTTTGAGAGATGATGCATCCTGGATATGTTTTGGTGACACCCTACCACCTCTCTGTAGTCCCATGCAGGGCAACCATACAGAATACATGCATAGCATTTCCTGAGTGATACAAACACCTGAACTCTGCATTTTCTGGTTTTAGGAAACTCAGAAAGTGAGAATATGAGATGCTCTTTCAGTTTTCGCATCTCAGAGGTCTTGGTGTTGCGTGTTAACTGGACTCTCCAGAAGACTGCAAGATGAGCAGAATGCAAATCTATTAAAAAAAATTATTTCTAAAAAATGGGAATAGTAATATGTTTTAATATGAGCTGTTTGCATAATAAATTTTCATGTATCACACTAATTCAACATCTAAATTGGAATTCTTTAAGACCTGTTCTACATACATTTTCCACACACAGAAAACATGTTATGTGCAGAAATTATTTGCATAACATTTTTTGCATAAAGAATACCAGCTTTGTAAGAGTGATCACTCAGCATGAAATTGTATTTGGACATTCTTGATGGAATAAATGGATATATCAATGTCACAAGTGTGAGACTGAAATACTAAAGGTAAGTTGGTGACTTGGTTCAGCCCAAGGGCCCACCTGACCACCTATTCAGTTCCCAGAAAATGCTGGGGGAGAACAGGAACAGGACAAGCCACATGTAATACTTCTGCAACAGTTTTCAGCTACTTTCAGCTGAATTTTCTGTACATGAAATTTCTGTACTTTTTTTTGTAAATAGCTAGAGTATGTTTACTGATGAAAGCAAGCACAAATTTTCAAAAATATGAAAGGATTTATGTGACTTTTTAATAATAATAAATGTTTGTATTATATTTGGAAAAGTATATATTATGCATCCCTTTTTCATTGTGCTAGCACTACATTTTAGGAATCAATTTATTATTCTTTGATAGGTGAATAAGTTCAAGAAGCATTCAAAAAGGGCTTAACCCCTCTTCACCTGAAAATCCCCAAAAGATTCTGTAGTTTGAGTGAGAATTTTGAAAAAAAAAAATGGACTCTAGTGAAAGCAATGATGTTTTATTTGAAAAGCAGAATATAAAGAGGTGGTATTAAGCCAACATGGTAAAATTTGTCACATTTGTCATAATTCCTTCAGATCCATGCACAACTGAAGTGTTATTCCGTATTAATTTGTACTGTGGAAAGAGTATTTATCTTACTTACAAGAGTCCTTTGAAGGCATTATCACCAAGATAAAGGCAAATTCAGAGGATATAGTTATATTTAGATTTTTCAAGAGTATTTACCAAGGGATTTCAATCAAAGAAGGTACAGTAGAATATGGAACAAAAAAGCTATCTGAGGAACAAAAAGAAAAGCTTCATAGCTGGCAGCTTTTCAGTTTGGCAGAGATGACTCCAATTGCTGCACTCTTTCCTGGAGGGACAGTTTGAGATGCTAGTTAGAGATTGCCCTCACACTGAAAGCCAATAGTTTAGAGAAATGTGACATGTTATAAGAAACAAATAATCAGTATGGCAGTAACAGAAGTGTATCAAATTAAATTTCAAAGTAACGTTTGAGCATTTCTATGTTTGCTGGTGCATTGTGACTCATGAAATCTTTATTTGCTTCATTTCTGGACCATCAGTGAATTCCTACCTTCTATATGTTCTAAACTCTTCGCTTCACTGAATCCTTGTCTCACATTCCTTTTGGGAGAACTCACAACTTGGCATACATGAAGCAGGATTAAGTAAGAACTGCAATCATTAGGCTAAATAGAACATAGAGATTATACTACTCAGCAATTAAATACCAAATACAGAGGATATATATAACAAAACCAAACATAACCAATGCTGTTATAGACAAGCTTCAGGAAAAAAAAAAAAAGAGAACTAGATGAAGACAGGAGCAATTCAATTGGTTAACTTTGGAGAATTAATATTAGCAAAAGAAATTTTAAGTAAAGAATACTAAGAACAGAAGAGGTGTGCTAAAAGAAAAATTCTAAATCACAAACTTGTAACTTAATTTAGTGGTAATTTCTGATCAATTTATCTACTAAGTAGCAAGACATAATTTACTGTAGAAAAGAAAGAAATATAAATGGAAGCTTTGATGTTTGATATTAGGGAACTTTTGTGTAAACCCCTAGAGAAGAACAGAAAATGGATCAAAAATACAGCTGAAAAGATAAAAGAGAATAGTATTACCAGCTTTGCAAAGAACATCACAAGGGGGTTGATGCACTTTCCTGTAGTGGAAGTGATTTCAGTTTTTCTATTAAAAACAGACTCAAAAAAATCCACACAACTACTGACCATACTTGTGTGAGCATTTTCTGGCTGACAACTTTTGCAAGACTTGAGATATGTCCAAGCATCTGATTCTTATATAAACTGTGGTCAGAAATCCTTAGTAAACCAAACAGATATTGTCCAGAGAACAGTGGTGAAACCCTATACAAAACTAACATCCCTGAAATGTAGTGACCTTAATAGAAAGTCTGATAAGCAACAGATAGACAAATGTCACTACACTACAGATGTCACCAAAAAACTCATGGGCTATGAAACTGAGGACAGGTAAAAATGGATAATTGAAAGATCAGCCAAAGATGCAGTTAACAGCAAGGCAGAGAAGAGACTCCATGATTTAGAGGAGAAGTCTGATCATCTGAAGTGATACATAATGGGGTGAACAGAGTTGGGAAAAATAATGAGTGTGAGAAGACATCAAACCACACTCTGCAGAACACCTGCAAACAGTGAGAGATGGCAGGATCGTGTACTCTTTAATTTCCACTTCATCAAAGAGCTGGAAAGAAAGCAAACATTTTAGAAAAGCTGTGCAAAATCCATCTACTTCAACTCTCACGTGTTCAAAGAGACAAAGCACAAAGGAGCCCCAGCAATGGAATAGGGCTCTTGAAGAGAGAGTGTTTACCACTCTGGAAACTCTAGGGTGGAGAAACTCCATTAACTGGCCTTCTGTCACAGAGCACGTGGGGACGCCGGAGACCCAATGGGGCAGAATGGTACGAGTGATGCAGCATGGCTTGTGAGCAAACAGCACAATGGACATAAGAGAACTGATTTCGTAAGAATTACAGAAATCAGCTTAATATACACTTGTGAGGGTACAAAGACAAATAAAATATGAAACAATGTCCTGTCTTTTTATCGCTGTACAGCAAAAGGTAGAAATTACGTGAGGCACTATGTTTTCATCTGTGATTCTTAATAGCAATTCTGTCAAGCTTCTTCTTGGAAAACAGTGGAATAATTTGAAAAAGAGCATAATGTGACAGAAAGATGGAATGAGGTAGTCTAAAAATGAACATGCTAAGTAATTTTTAGAACTATGCTACCACTGCAAATCTAGTCGATAAGGAAAATTTCCACTGTTAAGACAGCAATTAGACATTAAATATATCTAGGGAAAGTCAAATAATTTCTTTTTCCCTCAAGACAAGACAGATTTGGAAATCAAGATGGAAAGAATGGTATTATGTATCACAAAATGATAACTTGACCAAACAGTAATTTTCTGTTCCTTAAATACGGCAGAAACAAGCAGATGTCTTTGTTCACACTATTATAAATTTGTTTCTGAGAACAAGAACTTTGTCCTCTGAAGAAGCACCATACTATACAGTTTTGTGATGCAAATTCCTCTGAACAGCAGATGTTTATTTACCCTCTGCCCCTTGATCTATTGCAACAATGCTTAATGCAAGATTTCTCCTTGGAAACCGAATGCTGGGCTTAGGCTCAAGATCCTGAAAGACATGCTTGTAATTGCACTCCTTTTGACCACTGTTTCCATGGACTAGGGAAGGCAATTCCTTAAGAGCATTTAGCAAACAACTTGGCTGTAAAGTACAAATACCTCCTATTCTGAACCTACAATTCCTAAATTTATTACTACTTTAAAGCAAACACTGATTTCTATATTTCAGGTTTGGGAGGTAGAAAGTCCATATCGTTCAAACTGGTCAACCTCTGTCTCATTCCTGGCAAACTTGGTGTTTGGCCAATATGTATAATTATTTCAAGTGTTTTTAGTGTCTATATTGCATTTGGATAAGAGATTACAGCAGCCGACTTCAGATTCCTAATGCCTATCTGAAAACCCCTGAGTTAGACAAACTGCAAAAAACACTCATACCCTAAATGTAGCATCATTTTTTTAATGCTTGTATGATCAGAATATTTTATGTGAAAAATAGACCAATTTAGAGATTCCTTTTTGTGTTTTTTTTTAAATTATTTTTATAAAATGTGTTCAAACAAATAACCTTTAATTAGGCAATGTTATCTCATAGCTGCCATGGGACAAGTACCATGAGGCCTACAATCCCTTTAACCACACTGCTTTTTTATCTATTCTTCCCAAGAGATAAGGAGGGAAGGAAGCCAAGAAAACAAGCAAAAAAAATCCAGTGTTCAGTTCTCAAATCCAGACTGAGTTCAGCAGAACTTTTCAAAGGCAAACCACAGATGACTCGAAAGCTGCATAATCTTCAAGTAACAGCTCACCTGGGACAGCAGATTTTCCAGTGGCATTTGATGTCTCTCAATTGACTCTCTTAAGATGATTCTTTTTGTCATTTGACAAATGTAGTAGTTTCTTCAAAGTGCTCAGAGGAATAGAGGGTAAGCACAGTGGTCTATCACACCCACAGTATAGAGCAAATCAATACATGAGAAAGAGGCAGCAAGAGAAGAATATTATGTGTTATCATTATTTTACGTTTCCTGTCAAGGAGTTATCTTTAAGATCTAAAGTCCAGGACTATTCTCATACAGCACTGTTCTCATACCTGACTAGAAGAAAGTCTTTGTTTTATACAAAAAAATACAATCCTTCTCTGAACGCACTCCACATCATTCCTGTTAACATCAAATCATAAATTGGGCATTTTTAATTTTAACTGTCAGCTCTAGGAAGACAGACACTCAGAGACAGGCACTGGATGTACACTAGCACTGCATACTAGATTTGCTAAAAAGGCTGTTTGTTAATCGCACTGAAAGCAGGTAAAAGCCACTTTCTTGTAAATACTGTGCTAAAATCATACAGCCAGAAAAGAGCACTAAAGTGAGGAGTCTGGCTGAGCATCACAGGGACAGTAGTTTTCCTTGTCACTTAGTTTTTTGTTCACAACCAGAAGAAATGCTTCATTTGAAGCTTTGCTTGCAAAGTTAGTTTTCAGACTAGGACTGCAACTTGCATGCAGATCCCCAACAAGACTTTGTTTCCTCTGCCTGAAGCAAAAGGTCCCCAACTCTCTCTATGGACATGAAATTGGGATGTATGTCTCCACTGCTTCCCACACAGAACAGTTTTATGATAAGAACCCACTAAGCTGCCTGGCTCTCTGACATACAGCCCTCACTAGGATGAGGCCCTGGGGACTGAAACCAGGAACATGAGAGAAAGAATGGGGTTACTCAAATGTTTAAGTTCATTCTTAGGCTGGATCCAATAGGAATATACCTGCATCAATATTTGGTGTATGTTTGCAGAGACAGAACAAAACCATGCCCTGTTATTAGGTCATGAGAGTGAACTTATCCTAGGGAACCTGCTGTCAGCTGTGGCTTGCAAAAAGATGCTATGCATTTTATTCTCTATAGCTACATATACTCATGTATAACTATATATTTACACAATAACAGAGAAAATAAAACCCACAAAAAGTCATTTAACATTTACTTTCTGGACGTAGTTTTACATGGTGTGATTTATTCCTGTAGCAGCACTGATGGTAGCTAATGGAGGAACAACTACATCAAAAGGACTTGACTGATGAACTAAAAGATTAGTTTCCTCCCAAGCCCTGGGGGTTTTGGCACAAGTTCTTAGACTCTTTCCTTTCTACGCTAGAGGAATATGTTTGAACTCTCAGTATAAGGCATAGACTGGGGGCAACCAGAGAGAGTAAACCAAAGCAATTACCAAATTATGGTAAATGTGGGACCTGGTGTCTAACCCTGTGTCTCATCTTTTGTTTTTGTCTGGATACTATGCTTAACTGCATCCTTCATGACCAATCATTTCTTGAAACTTGTATTAATTTAACATACCATGACAAAAGTAAGCAAATAGCTGTCTTTAAAAACTAAAGCAAACCTTCAGAGTAACCCATCAGAGAGGAGGCTGCTTTTCATATTTCCTGAACTACCTCCATGTTCCAGCATGGGTACAATTCAGGGTAGATGAAGTACCACGACTTGAAGTGTGAGTGATGATGGCCCATCCACAGTGGGAATGACTGAAACCTGCTGTCAGCCTTCTCATTAAAAAGTCAGGAACTGGGACCATAAATCCTTCAAGGAGACAAAATATGGTACCATAGAAATGACATAACATATAAAAAACTAGCTGAAGCAGCTCCAAAGTGTTTCCAAGAGTGATGTCGCTAACTGGAATCACATTACTAAGAAAGACAACATACATCATTTCATAGCTGGTGTAGTGTAGCCCTGACCCCCAGTCCATACTGCACTGCCATGCTAGCAGCAGTGTTGTTTGCAAGGTCTCAGGACAGCAGTTGTCAAGCATATTTTTCCCCAACTTCTCTTGAGCTGCCTGCCATTTCCCAACTTAGCTGTAACAGCAGTTTTTCTAATGACCAGGTGTTTATACCTAATATGCTTTATTTTTGCTCGTCTTTGTACAGCACAACAATAGTTTTATACATTCTTCTGTAGAAGACACAGTATGAGAGGAGAGACCTTGGAAAGTGCAGACAGAAGAGATGGTCTAGAGAAGCACAGGCATGGGATGGTGAGAGAGGTGTTGTAGGCTGGCACAGGAGGCTGCAGCACTACATACAACTCACCAATGGTCAGTTGAAGAAATGAAGACTCAGAGCTGAGCAAAACCTTGTTTAGAGGTACAGAAAACTTTTGCGAAATACACCAAATTCTGTTGCACCATGAGCTAATCAGTGAAGTGTAAGCAAGGTGTATGACACATTAACAAAGAGAGAAATAATACCTCAAGAAGTTCCTAAGTAGAGAAGGGAGAAATCAGCAATATGTTCCTCAGGGCTAATGATTTGGGCTGCAATATCCCCTCTTCTTTATGAAACCTTCAATGCTAGGATCCCAAAGGGCATTGGAAGTCTGAGCATAATATCAGCAAAAGTATCAAATACTAGAAAGTATATATATGACACCGCTATATTATTATATATTTTCTTTAAAGTACTTCATTTTCCATAATGACTGCATATGGGGTAATAAACATTATTTAATTAGACTGTTAAGGTTCCATTTGGACTTCAGTTCCTGGCATTATGCATAATGTGTTTCTTCTTTTGCCCTTAATAAAAATATGAGTGTAATGATATGTAGATACAATTTTACTTACAGAAGCCATTCTAAGACAGGATTTTGCATAATTAATATGTGTTATTCAAAGCAATAATAATTTCTTTCTTTCGACCATCCAAATTTAAAAACAAAACAAAACTGGTCAACCATGTGATTTGTCTTTCCTGGTACAGTTTCTGTAAGTTCATCGATATTTAACAGTACACTCTTTTGCTCCCTATTTGATCAAAACTGAGTTAATTTGTTCTTGTGCAGAGCCTGTTGTGTGACTTAAGCAGTAATAAAGTGAGCAGAATATTTTCTAAATGTTGCTTTCTATGTGACAGAAATCAATATTTTTCTAATTATCAGTCCAACATCTTAAAGATACTTAAGAAACAGTTGTCAAAGTGTCATATTGCAATTCATGTTGCTGGCTTGTATTTCCCCTTCACTGAACTCCAACACTTTCAGTGTCACAGAAGTCATAGAAATGCACAAAGGATTGTCCTACTTTTGTGGAAGAAGCAGCTCTATATGGCTTCAGCTCTGGCTAATTTCCCATTCTACTGGGTGTGCTCCAGAAGGTGATCAATGACATTTGAATTGAAGTGCCTTAGGGAAGTCTGTCAGATATTAAATTTAAGGACTTTTTATTTATTTATTCAAGTCATCATGTCTTTCCAAATCTGCAAATGAGTACCTTGTGTGCTGTTTTGAAGTTGGGTAGCATGAGGTTCTGATGATCTAAGGCAAATTTCGGTGAGCTCTGTTCATTTAATGTTCATCAATATTTTTTCTGTGTCATGGTGAAGACCTGCCTGGCACTCGTCCTGGCTCAACGTTAAGTGCAAGTGTAAATGAAATACTCAGGTCTGCTGCAACAATTTTGCAATCCTCAGTGTAGGAAAATATATGTACCTAATGGATAAAGAAAATAATTTCATATTTCTGACTCTAGACTGAAGCAGAGGAACATATCTGAGATAGAGATATTTAAAATTTCATATATCATATGTGTCTTTTTATTTTATAACTGTAATGGCAATTTAAATGTCATGTGCTTCACTGTTACTGTTATTACAGTAGTCTCCTTCATGAAAACAGATAACTTAATCAAGAAAATGCTGTATTTCAGAGATATTGAAGGGAAATAATGCCCACCCTGTTACAGAGGGTTTCCTTGAAGATACCTCTTACTAAATGTTTGCCTTGGAACATCTGCCTCCTCAACTCTTCAGAATGACTTGTGCTGTACTTGTTTAACTGCATTATGATTAACTGAGACATGGGATTAGTTTCCTATTAGAAAATCATGATATTATTTGCCTATTATCAGTCTATTATAGAAGCCATAGCCTTGAACACCCCTGGTACCCAAGGAAGGGTGAGCCAACTTTAATGGGAATACACTTATATAAAATGGTACTTGTAAAAAGAGTTTAGGGAGTTAATTATGGTTAATATTAGATTTAGATGGTTAGACATGGATTAAAAATTTTGCCTCTATTCATCTTTTCTTGAAGTAATGACCCCTCGTATGCTACAATGCTCCAAACTGCTGCAGTCTCTCTTGTGTGTCTTTGGAAGGGACAAAACAAAACCTGAAAATAATGAAATCAGCAAATCAGCCCTTACAAAAGGTTGACACAATCTTTAGGCAAAGATGAAAAATGAAGAAAGAGGGCATTAGGAAATAAAGTATAGCATGTGTAGGAAGAAGCAAATGAGAGAGCGGCAGTATGTTCTCAAGGTGCTGAAAAGATCAGAGGCAAGGTATTTTATTTTTATGACTTTTAGGGGGTATTACCTTGCTAAATTCTAACTCTGTTTCAGTTTATATAGTTCCAATTATATTGGCTCACCACACTGAGCAACAATGGGGACTTTTGCTGCCTGGTCTCATTAATACTGAGTTGCTTCTCAGGCTTTCACAGACCATTTGTCACCTACAAACTAAACATGTTCCGGAATGAAACAACCCCCTTTGGGCTTAACGAAGGAAAAAAAAAAACAAACAGAAACCAGCCTGAGTAACATGTTTGAGTAGTTTCAGAGTTTGCAGTTGGAGAATGTAGACATGGGAAGCAAATTTTATCTACATCAAGAAGCACACGTGGGCAGGAGGCTAACGGGAGCAGGTAGCTGCTGGAACACAGGGCTGAGTGACATTATGCAGCCCTTCAAGGGTTTTTTCCAGTGGCCACAAAAGCATCAGGACTGCCTCTTTTCAATTAACTATCTACCTGAAACAAGGATTGCAGTGAGATTGATTATCTCATTTCTGCTAAGTCCTCTGAAAATCCTTAAAGGCACAGGAAGTGCCTCTTCATCATTAAATTCCACTAGGTAATTGTGAACTCCTGCATACCCATAATTTGAAGACATGCTTTAAGTGCCTGGTCTGTAAATAGAAATGGAGATGTGTGGTTAGTAGAGCACTCTGCAGAAATGTGTTGGTTTTAACCCATGAACAGCTTTTTAACATCTTACCTGTTCAAGAGAAGCAGCAGTCCTCAAATGCTTTTCAAAATGAAAGCTATTCCCACCTGCCCAAATTCCAAAACACAGCTGGAAGAAAAAGAAGATACTTTAGCATCAATTTGTAAAATATGCTCCCTAAAAAGGCTCCAGTGCCATGGGAGCTTTCAAACTACATTTTAACTAAATCATTTTTCCTGAAGCCAAATATATTCCAGTCTCCTATGATGAAAAACAGTGGCAGACCAGGCAGGGTTTCTGAATACAGATGTGTTTGAGTCCCAGAAAACTTTACAGAGGCATTCAAAATACAATTTTAAGGAGTTCTCTTCAATTTAATAAGCATGGCTCTATAGAAGCAAATAATAATGTAGCCCCTAAATTATGTAAACGCTTTGTATACTTAATTTTAGGGCTTAAATTTGATATTAGAACTACAAAAACATTATAAACCTACCTACTGGCATTTAGGTTTGGAAAACAAATTGCTGAGGATCTCAAGATCACAGGAAACAAGGGAAGCTTATGGTCAAAAAATACAGAGCTGAGTGAACTTCCAGAAAACATTTCTCATCCTCTCATTTTGCCCAACAAAATGTGCCTCAGAAGAATGAAGGCAAAATTTTGTTCTGGTGAAACATGTGGAGCACACAGTACAGTAAGAATTGGTAAGACTAGATGGCACAATTGGATATAACTTGTTTTCTTATTCTAGATCTGAAGCTCACTGAAAGCTGCTGAAAATTCTGCCCCAGTCCTGTGTGAATGGACTGGAATGCTCAGTTGTCTGGGTGTCATGGTCCAGGCAGTTCTGTTCACCATGAGAAGTCTGCAGCTGCCGAGCAGCATAATGGGGTGAAGGCAGGCAGGAAAGGTTAATGACAGCACACCCTGTGTGACTGTTTCCCCTGCAATCACCACCCTTGCTTCTTGTGACTGCAGAACTGGTAGTCCTTTGCCCCAGTCCAGCGCCTCTCTTAAAACATCCTCAGGTGCCGTATGCCTGACCAGGTTAGCTGTGGGCCCTACTTCTTTAGAAATAGGGACTTTTGCTCAATTTTGTGCTTTGCCACAGCCAAATTGCCTTTGAGGTGATCTGTGCAACTCAGCAGCTATCACAAGTTTCCTAAATCCCATAAGCAACAAGCAAACAAGCCATAGTACTGCATCCACAGGTACTGGTAGCCTAAAAGAACAAGCAGCACCTTCTCCTTCACTCCATGTTTCTGTCCCTGATATCACAGCGTGTGCTTGGCCCAGGCATTTGGTCTATCAGAGCAGTTCAGAGTTGTGGAGAAGCCACCAGAGGCTGGTTCTTATGCACTGCACGAGAACACAAACTGCACAGGATCCCAAAGACTTGGCCTCACCAGCTGAGAACAAGTGGTTCATTTATGTCTAGCCACTGGTAAATTAAACGCCACAGTAAAAAGAAAGGCCAACAGAAGGAGAAAGAGAAGGAAAGTTGTATAAAATGCTACCAGAAATCAAACCTACATCTCCCCTCAAACAGGAGATTAATGATTGCTTCAGTTCATACTTGGGTGACTCTCGATTTTCAAAAACAAGTGATGAAGTAAGCAGGTACCTACTTCAGCTTTGATGGTTCATGCACTGGAAAGATTTTATTTCCTTCCCTCTTTTACCCTGGCTAATGTTGAGGCTAAGGCAATGAGAATTCTTAGTTTTATTTGTTTTTTGGACAGACTCAAACGAACAGATGAATCTGTACAAAAGGAGAACGGTAGTCAGCCAGAGATACAGTCTGGGCCACGTTTAGTGGGTGCAATCAGAAATATGGAGACTTAAGCCTATCAATATATTTTCAGAGACTTGTGTAATAATAGCAATTGAGAGCTTTTATAGCTACACAAATCTGTCAAACACCACTTCAGTGGTATTTCAGGAGGGAATTGGGCAAAAAGCTTTTTACGGAGTTCTGCCATGCCTGATCTATTAGATACTGCTTTTAAGTATTGCAACAGCACCTCTGTGCCTAAGGTAGAAGAGGGAGGGCTATCAGGGAAACCTAAGCTGAAATAGAAAAGACAGCAACTCTTTTGAGACAGCCAGAAACTCCTCCCCAAAAGCACACTTTTGATACTAGTGTAGGATGAGGAAACTAGACTTGGCAAGAAACAGATCTGGGAGATCCAAGACGTTAAAACTATGAAAAAAATATTCTCTAAAACAGAAGAAAATGCCTTTTCCAAAGTGACAAATTCATGTTCATATTAAAAAAAAAATCATGACCTTCAAAACAGAACCTAATTATTCCAGCCGCCAACACAGAGCTGAGGACTTAAAGACCCTAAACAAAACAGAGTAGCATGTTTTATTTATAAGCCATTCTAAGATTGTTCATTACTTTCACTCTGAGTTGTTATGAGATTTTATTCACACTGCGTATATTTGTAATACACATTGGAATTATGAGACTTTACAAAAACCAGATTACAGTTTTTAAAACATTGTTTTTAGTTGGACACATCAAGATTTTCAGCTAATTTGCCTGTAAACATAGGCAGATTTTATTTAAAATTTATAGCTTTCTCTATTTGCCTTTCCTTCGTTTCTTTTCTTGCTATTGGCACTGAAATGGCTTCAGTTCACAACACTCAAGCATCACAGGTGCAGGGAGGGTGTCCTTTCTCTCATTCTGGTCTTCACCTTTCTCCTCTCTTGAGTGAGGGTACAAATGGGCTGCCCTTTAGAATGACTCAGCTTCAACACCACCCGGCAGCCAGCTGCCCATTTAGGTTTGTATCTGCTTATCCCAGTCCTGCTTCTTAACTTAAACACTGCTTAGATCAAAAATAAACTGTATGACCAGCCAATGACCTTGCTTAGATCTCAGTTTAGCTTTTGAATTGCTAATACCCTTCTACACAAAATATGCCTCTTAAGAGGTGTCAGGACATTTACTGGTCTTTGTCCCTACGTGTATTCCCAGACAAGGTGACAGCTGCACAGCAAGCACATCAGTTATTTGGTTACCATTTATGCTCAGCATGCAAAAATTATTCAGAAATTGCCACTGGTACCATTTCTGACCTGTGCCCTCTCCCTGTGCTTCCCTTCTACTTTACCAAGTATATTTAATGGATTAGCAATGACATCCAGAGTGAAAAAGTCCAACAAAACAGGAAAAACAAGAATCAAAGAAATCCTGCTCATCTGGGCCAAGTGATTGAGATCTGCTTATTGCCATGCCCTTCCAAGGGTCAACCTGAATATATTGCAAGGATGTCACCAAGGGGTTTAATTTACAGGAAAAGTCTGCTTAGTTTGAGTTGTCCACATCAATTCTAAAGACCCGAACACCATAACTATTACACCAGCCCCAAACCTGAAGAAAACTAGCAGGAACCCAAAGCACTTGGAGCTAAATAAGGAAAAAACCTGAAAACGTTGTAGATGATAGAAAGGAAAAGCCTTTGGAGTCTGGAGAAGTAACAGAGATGTTACCTCTGCTTTTAACTTGGTCGGGCAAAAACACCAACTAGAAATAACATAATCAAGAGTAAAAATTTTGTAGGCAGGATAACATGGAAAAAAGCAAGACCAAATTAATTCCTTTCTAGTCCTCCTTGCATAAAATTTTAAATATTCCAAATATTGGAAAATGCCCTGTCACCAGCCAAAAATTGCTGCTTTCTGGAAAAGTACATATAAGATTTTGAGCAAGGTCTAATTATTTTTAAAAAAAAATCTCGTATTGTGACTTCTTTTTGGGTTGTAATTTTTCATGCGTTCTGATAACATAGCTGTTGTTATAAATTAAATATCCACCCTAAATGTTGTTCTCTACATTTATTCCAAGTATTGGATAGTACTTCTTTGACTTTTGTAACTTTCTAGATAGTGAAAAATATACAGGGTGTTACTTATTAATTTTTTTAAATACTTGAGATACTTCCTGCTAAGTGGCCATTGCAAAGGTGTATTTGGAAATAATTTTTTCATTGACATTGAATGACTTTAATGTGAGAGAGAAAATAAGAGCTAAACCAAGAAAAAATTACAAACCCACCCTCTCTGATAAGAAAAAGAAAGGTAGGGGCTGCTGAATACTGGCAACTGATAGAGAGAATATGAGCCACAAAAGAATTTTCTATTGCAATCTCAAAGATGAAAAGTCAAAGCACTTGGCTGACACAGAAGATAAGTAGAATTTTTAACTGATAACTGAAGTAGGTTTTTTGATACCTGTTGTTCTTCCAGAGAACTGAAAGTCACAGTTGGGCTGAGGAGAAGACAAAAGGGCTCAGTGTACACCCAGAATTCTGGTGTCCTCATGTGGTCTTCCCAAGGGCATCCAAGATCTCCTCTGAAGATGATCTGTCCAAGGAAGATAATCCAAGTTCTCTGTTTCCTTCACCCTTTCCAAAAAATTACACTAAATGGATAAAAGTATTCCTAACATTAGGGATTACAAGCCAAACATTTTCAATAGAAACTTGCAAAGAAGCAGGTTCAGGCTGCACCCAGAAACTAGGACAGGTAAATACTACCTGGAGTCTAATGGCAGAGTATTCCTCTCAATCCCCTCAGTTTCAGAGACGAGCAGCAGCCTTGTGTGTTGCACACTTGCTGTCTCAAGTGGCTCAGCTGCACTCAGGGGCTCCAGAGCACCTACTTTAACGTAGCTTTGATTTAGTCTGCCAGGATCAGAAGAAATTTTTCTTCAACATTTCTAACAAAGGAAATCAGCATTTTAGATACTGCTTTCATTTATGCATTATAGAGCTTTTTTTTAGCCTGTCCCTTAGATACAGGAACCAATCATTTTATATTTTGCATCCCACCTTTTGTTTCTCTTCAAGCTCCTGACACTTTCCTTCCAAATTTTCCTGCACAGATAGTAATACAGCTCAAGAAGCTATTTTGTCAGGGGACAGAAGAGGAAAATAAACTTAATTTTGCATCAGGTAAAACAGAGCAAGTTGCATCGCCCTATAAAAGAGAAAATGGTCTGTATCTCATGTTGCTTGCAAAGCTATCCCTTATTCTGAAAGCTGACTTGGTGCTTCTACTTAATGTTTGCACACTGGAAACTGAATCAAAGTAAGTTTAAAAGGCAGACAAGCCTTTGCTCACACCTTTTAGCAGAGGAGGTAGAGCTAAAAGCAAGAGCAGCATACACTGATGCTGGCTTCTTGAAGGAATTTACACTCCACAGAGACAAAATGAAAAGCAAAAAAAAAAAATTCTTGTAAGATGAGAAAATGAGAAACAAAATACTGAAGAAATAAAACCAATGACTTTGACAAGTAAATATAAAATAGACTGTAGAACATAATTAGAAATGGCAGACACCTTCCAAATACTAAAAAGTGTGAACACTATAAAAAATATAATTTAGAAAGCAATTTAGGTTCACTGGTTAGCAATCATCTACCTACCTGCATCTACTGCTGGTCCTCCTCTTTCATGTTTTTATTAATTCAGCAAAGTCATATACATTTGCAGAGGGAAAAAGCCTTGCTGTTGTCACCCCCTAGAGAAATTGCAGAGAGAATTCAAGTCTGTGTGCATACAGAGACAGCAGACTGGAAAGAAGTAAATGGAAAAAAACATTCATTTATCTTATGTCTCCCACAATACAACTGATTTAAACATAAGGAAATATAGGTAATACACTAGATGTAAACCTAGGAAGTATAATCAGCCCAATTGCTTGAAACCTTATCTTGGAGGATTGACAGAATTTGATCCGAAAGCTACTAGATACTTCCACCTTGGTAACAGTAAATATGTAATTAACAGCAAACTATTCTGTTGATTGTTAGAGGTACCAGAGGGGTAATTGTCAAGAACCTTTCATCCAGCTTGTTCTTAATTTGGTTTGGAACAATTACATTAAAAATAAACAGAGTGGTTTTCCAAAACCATGCCATTGTTGATCTTCCATAGGAGTGTCATGGGTCCCATAAACCAGGTGTTGCTGTAGCATATTGGAAATGAAAGGCAACAATTCAGAATTTGTATAAGTGATATTATGTACGCTACAGTGACTCGCTGAGTTCATGCAAAAGAAGTTCTTCCCAGCACTTTAATTGGCACTTAACTTCTTTTACAGCTTGTTTGCCAAGGCAGCCTGCACAAAATAGTCAGTTAAAGTGTAGCTGAGAGTATAATAAAACATATCTTTACAGGAAATGGGAACATTCATTTGATAATTGGCATGAAATCTTGGTCATATTAGATTTAAAAATCATTAGTTTGCATCTGTGAGATGCTGAGTGCTTTTTGACTTCCGGGCATGCACAGCAACCAGGAGCACTGGCTACAGTGCCTGGAGGCACCTGATAGTGTGAGCTGCCTGGTGCTGAACGTGGCTACAACCACTGTGGATGGGGCAGGGGCTGCAGGGGCAGGGGCATCATCACTTTCCCAGCCTCAGTCATATGGACAACCCTAAAAAAAATTATTCAGGGGTTTCTTGATGTGAGTGGTATAGCCACCCACTCATGTTACAAGACGTCTAACAATAACTTCGAGTGAGAAAACGTGGTTTGGTTGCAGACCTAGAGGTGCAGGAAGAGTAGCAAATAGTGCATTCTGCAACAATCAGAAAATACTTGCTCAACAAACTCAACATATTCCTTAGGAGCAGGCTAACTGCTGAATCTTTTTGACAAAAGCCAGAGGGGAAGTGCAAGGGGATGGGATGGCAGACTTGGATATATAGAGATGAAAAGATGGCTGCCTCCCAGAGATGGGATTTCTTGGCTTCCAGAAAGTGGGGAAATAACTAAAATGTATTTTGATTCACTTGAGAATAATTGCTTTCCAGTACTCTCTTCCAGGAAACTTGGAATTCAATTCTTTGTTGTAATGCTGAAGTAATAACAGGTTTGTTATTTGCTATTTATACATGTGCACATATATATATATATATATACACACATATATATATACATATATACACCTGCATATTTCAAGGAGAGGTATTTTTGGTGGTTTTTGTTGTTGTGGTGATTGTTTTGTTTTTTGTTTTAAGTATTAGAAAAGTAACGGGGAAAGAGAGAGGAAAATAAATGTTCTTCCATAGGAATGAGAATTTCCTCCTTTTAAAGCAGATGTTCACTGCTGTGATTAAAATTCAGGTCAGTTGCCATGGAGAAGTTAGTTGACAAAATAGAAAACTTTCCTTTTATTTTTTTTTTAACTCAAACTATATGGAATAACTGTATCTATTAACAAACTAATATATTTTGAAATTTTCCTTTTGGTGTTAATACTTGACACCCAAATACTCTCTCTCTCCTCCTCTTGCACTTACCAGTCCCATGAGCAATCTCTGCAATCTTGCTTGCTAAGGAAGATTATTCCTTAAAACAAGGTATTCCTGAATAGTGATCACTTATCACTATTGATGGTGGTTTTAAAAAGTCTTAAAATCTGCAAGTATAGAGGTCTATAAACCAAGTGTGAAGATACAAGATAAAATACGATTGAGTTTTCCTGGCAATTAAGCATAGTTAGCCTTTGTGAAACACAAGCACATACCAAAAAGCAATATGAGAGTGCACACAATGCAGCAAAATAGTGCCAGCAGGTTGATACTGCATATCAATCTTCAGCTATGTTCTTGCCTTTTAACTTCATTCACTGCAGCCTTTTTTACTGATGATTGAGGTGAAGTGATACATGCAATGAAGGAGTATGGCAAATCGTTATAACCTTTTCTTCAAAGGGTGGATTTTACAGATCGCTCAAGACATTACAAGCACATACAGTGTTTCTCAATATATTAAGGCCTGTATAATGGATTAATATGGTTTTGACTAATTTACCTTCTGAAAAAGCAATAACTCATGGCTCTACAATGAACAGCACCTGCTATTTATAATGTTAAACAAGTTCCTCAAAATATGGTCTGTCACCTAATGCCAATGCAGAATCCTCAAGTTTCTTCTCCTGTCTGCAGCACTGTTTACAAAAGGATGACTTATTTGGCTTTGAATTGTATAGGACTGTAGCAAAGGAATCTTAGTATCTGCATCCAAACTACCCAGCATGTGTGCCTAATAAATATCATAAACAAATGCACCACAGCCACAAGCTGCTCTGTGATTCATACAAATGGATTTGCTAACCCAACCTGACAACTCAGCTGATTAGACAAATAAAGTGTCTTGGATAACACCAGTATTGATAATAACATTTTCCAAATGGGACAACTATATTTCAAGCTGAAAGTGACTATACAATTGGAGACCCTTAAAGATCATGAAAAAGCTAGTACAAGAGGTAACAAGAAAAAGCAGGTACTTTATGAAAGACTGGCTCTTTTCTAGTCCTTGTTTGTACTTGAGGTTTCTGACACCTTAATCAAGGAACATGTCAATGTATAGGATAAACTGCTGAGCACTGCACAAGATGCTGAGCTCTGCTGGGCATTTTAACTGTGGAAGTGGCAAAACAGCTATGAATGGATCCTCCTTTCTCCGTCCCTCTGACTTGCCCCCTTATATTCCTCCTGCTTCTGGAAGGCACATTGTGCCTAAGGGACAGGGCAAGGATGAAGAACCAAGGCTAGAGACACTCATTGCAGCAGCCTTGCTGTGCATTCAGGAATGGGAAAATGCACAGAGAGGGCAGCAAACTAGCAGAAAAGGAGAAAGTCATGGGCATTAGAAACTCCTGTGAAAAATAAAATATAATGAAGAAAGTTAGGCACTGCTGGTTTATATGGTGCATTGCAAAAAGATGTCACCAGCCCCCATCAAAGAAGCTCTTGGAACTGAAAAGAGACAATCTGTAATATTTCTGATGCCTGCTTGAAATATTTAGCTGCAACCAAAGAGAACTAGAAAGCACTCAAACTGCTCAAGGGAGAATACTAAGATGAAAGAAGATACCATTAAGATAATTTTGCATACAGGAGATCAGTACAAGACAGCTCTTCTCTAAAAAGAAATAGTAATTTTATGATCTTTAAAATTAATTTGGATACTCTCGCTGCTTTTACAGAAAGCTTTCCAGAGAAAATTGAAATGGAAAAGGGTTTTTAGAATTAAGAACAATTTGAGATGATGTGACAATGTTCAAATGATGCTGTAACATTTGAAGAGTGAATTAGTCTCATTACCAGGCTCTTTTTAAATTTTTTTTTGGTAGTACAGACTTTTTAAGAGCAATTTTGCAAAAATTATCAGAAATGTCCATTTATATAATAGTTTCTTGTTATTTAAAAAGCTTTTATTGACACTCTATAGTGTAAACTACTCAAGAACATGAAAACTAACAACTGGCTGTGTATTTGATAGAATTCTAAAATTGAAAAAATGTTAATGAGATGATTTCATGAATTTTCTATTGTTCCAAAGTGTCTGTTTCAAACCAGCAACTAGCAAAATAAGCAAAATGTACTATGTTCTAGATTATTTTTTCCGAAAGCCCAAAATATTAAAATTGAGCCTAAACATGTGTTGTGTTCTTTTGAACAGTAGAATACAACCATCCAAGAGCTTATTAGAAACAGAGACTAATGGTTTTTCCCAGCTAGCAGATTGAGTACAGAACTCGAGGATCCGTTTCATGCGGAATTTCAAAATGATGCAAAATGCCGATTTGTATAAAATGGATAAATATGTGCAGTGCTGGGATCTGAAAGCTGTGCTTGTCAGTGCACCCGCAGCGGTACATCTTGGCCGAGGGAAAATTTAAACATGTTACAGCTCCACCTACTGAACCACGAAGAAAGGATCAGAAGGGGTATAATTAGTCAAAGTAATGAACTGGAGCAGCTGAGGCTCTGTGCAGACCTCGAGACAGACTTTTTATTGTTTTTGACACAGCTGTCTGATCAGCAGTTACACTCCTGCTCAAAATCTGGTAGTATCAGATACAATAAGCCATACTAAAGTAGTGGGAGTCAATCAACTTGCCCTGTTAGAAGCAGCAGCCTGTTTTTGAAACTCCCAGAGATTTTAACAGGTTCATTCCTGCATTTGCTCATAGTCATTGAGTAGCACAAAAGTCAAGGTTTGTATGCATGATCCTCACTTTAGAAGGATGCTGCTACCCTGGTGGTTTTGGTGAAGCAACATATACTCTGTCTATTCCAGGACCATGAGTGAATAAGCATTTGTCCCCCTTTTTCTTGTCCTTTATTTTGGTGTATGACAAAAACTAAAGAAAAGGTTGGCCAATGTAAACTTCGCTTCAAACTGAAGGAATGCCAAAGAGGGCAAAAAAAAATCAACCTTGTAAATAAATATAATCATGTAGCTACAGCTTTAGGAAAAGATTCACCTCTTAAATGAGTCAAAGATGCTGGGTTCATAGAGTGGCTCAGAGCCAGAAATTCTGATTATTGCAGAAACCTTTAAGATAACAGCAGGTCAGTCAAGTATTTCCTACACCCTGAGACCATGATGATAGGAGGGAAGTAATTGAAAGATGTTAAAGGTCTTAATCAATAGCTAGTATTTAGTACTTACTACGAAAAACACAAAGAATTGTGGCAATGCAGCAGACTAGGAAGATTATGAATAGCATAAATTTTTCATGCCACATGAAAAGTTCTTATAATTAGTCAAAATAGCGCTCTCTGAGCCCAAAGGCCAGAAGGTCTAAACATTGCACCTGCAGCAATGCAGTGTTCAACAATGTGACAGATGTGGTAGGCAAATGATGAGGAATTTAGTCCAGAGGATTACCAGAGTCTGAACACCCACAGAGCACTGGCAACAGTGTAGCACAAAACATGCAAAACCTGGAATGTCAAAATGATATTTTTTTAAAAAAAGGACTGGTACAGAACCTAAGCTGAACAAGAAATCACACTGATAATAACTGTAGAGTGAACATATGCCTAATGTTTTCATGCTGTAATTAAACAACTTAAGTGCCGGAGAGATGATAGCTAAAAACAAAACATTTTCATCAGTGTGTAGGGAATGTGAAGTCAGACTCCTAGAAAGGTAGACACAGTCGTGTGCATCACGGTCCTGTGTACAGTGTGCTTTGCTTGCTACTTGTCTGCGTGAAAGAATTTTCTTGACAAACACAGCCTGAAGTGCAGACTTGGATCCCAAGCAAGCAGGGAAGGCAGGAGTGGGGGGAAGGTAGCTGATAAGAAGCCAATCCTGAAACAGCCAGGGATGGATGAAGATGGCAGTTTCTACTGACACAGAGAAACAAGACTTGTAAATTGGAAATTTATCGCATAAGCAAACCCTTTCTCTTCTCTGATTCTTATGGACTTAGTGAGCAAAGAAAATGAGATATAAAAGCAAGGAAGTCAAATACGATTACTAAGATTTTTGTACAGTAATGTCAGTATTCAGGAGTCTTCTGAATTGACATGTTTTGTGGAGGAGTTGAAGAACATGTAGAGTAGACTGGTTTTAGCTGACATGAACAACAAACATGACTCTTCATGACATTTCCATTACTGAACAAGTTACAAAAACAATTTATGAATTAAAGGCAATGCAGAATAAATGGGACTGACATTTTTTTGCCTTACAACTGCCTGTCCCCACTAAATAAAAAGATTTTGAAATAACACACATTGGTAAAGGGAAGAAAAAGGAACAGGTATAGGCCAACTGCACAAAGGTCAGCTCTCTTGGGTGAAAGAGGTAGCGTGGAATTGATTAGACTTAATTTCATTCTAATATCACTTTCTCAATGTGTAACAAATGTAAGAACGGAGCAGCACATTATAAGATCTAAAGAGATACTGATTTCATAAGAAAAACGAGGAAAAGCAAATATGATACATTAAAAAAAGAGAATTAGCCATAGGTACTTAAAATAGAACAAATCACAGAAAAGTCCGTTAAATATGACTGAGAACCAAGATAATGGGCTTAATATTTAAAAAGTGATTGAACGAAGAAGGAACGTGCAAATGAACTGAATATAACCCTAGAAGCAGATGAGACTCCAAAAAATGATGGGGAAAAGTGAATATTGCCACTATACTGCATATTTAGAACAAAAGAATATTCAGTTTATTTTCAGAAGGAATGATATTTTTTGGTCCCTCAAATATTATTTTAATATTTACTTAGCATTTGCAGAGAGGGTAATTGGCACTGAATGATTACTGCTCCAGGAGACTATATACACAGTGTGGCCCATGCTGGGGTGGCTTTGCAGCAGGGTCTTCAGCCCCGTGAACTTTCAGAGGTCATCTAGAAGATACCAGTAAACTTACTTTTTGCTGGGGAAACTGAAAGGCTTACATTCCTGAAATCCTTACTGATCCTGAGAGCTTTCCAATTCAAAACAGGAAACTTGCAGCAACTCAGTTTTTGACTACTAAAGAGACAGACACCTTGAGACATCAAGCAATGAAAAGCAGCTCCTCAGGGCAGGAGCTAAAGATTTCACTATCTTAATACCATAACTCTTCAACATTCACTTTTTTCAAGCCAGTAGTCTTTAATGTGCCTCTTTACCCCTATAACTTTGTGCTCACCATTTTCCAAAATGTCACCCACACTTTGGTATCTTTCCCCCCTTACAAGTGTACCTTTCAAGTTTTACGTATGCTGCTTTCTACTGGGCTCAACAGTTGACTTTAGGTATCTATTTTCAGCTTAAATGTTTATAAAATTCACACAAACACATGGACAGGTTGTGAATTTGCCCAAAAAACTGTAGCAACTGAACAAATTGTTTACAGTTCGGATTGGAAAATTTTGCCTAGCAGGAACTATTACTTTATTATTCTTGAGCAGATATTACAAATGAGCAGTTATCACAATTAGGGAAACGAGTAGGAAAAATGCTAACCGGGCTAGATAGGAAATCATTATCATGAGCCAAACATTGCAATATAGATATCTAATGCAGGAGAATTCCTTAAAAGAGCCCTCAGTCAAGCTCACCAGTATATAAAAAAAAAGGCACCAAGAAAGAATTACTTATGACTATAAAGTCATTGGGCAAACGTGAGACAAAAAAGAGAAAGGCCACAAGTTTGTGATCCAGTTTTGGAAGTCTGAGATAAAAAAGCAGGTTCTGTGATTAAAATCTTGTTTTAAGGATAGGCAGGGTCATCTGTCTAAAAGGAACAGCAGACCCCTTGTGGGGTGGTAGCCCTGAGAAGCAAAAACTGGGGAGAAAGACCATAATCTCTGCAGGGGTAACCAACGAGCTGCCCTGTTTCCTCCCATGCCTTTGGGCACTGAAGGGGTGAGCAGTCATTTACTCTGTTTTTTTCTCTCCTATACTTTACACCTTCCTTTATACCCTTATACTTTAGGCTATGCCTGTTACTTTATACTATGCCTTATACTTTTCCACTTTTACCCCGTAGCCATCTTTATTTACCAGTTTTACCTGGCTATCTTTATTTCATAAACACTATACCAATTATACCTGGCCTTTCACCTCATAACCCAGTAGGTATATATCTTACTTTATACTGGTTGCTGTGTTCCTTTAAGGAGTGTAGTTCCTTTTGATATGTTTGTTAGTGAGAAGCAGCTATATTCTTTCTTTATGCTTTGTGTTACAGAGAGCGTTGTGTGCAGTTCTTCTCTTTGCTTTGTATTACCGAGAGGGTTTAGATTTTTGTTTTAGGTTGTTGTGCTTCTGGTTAGTAGTTTTCTGTTATCAGTTAAGTATGAGGTGAGGGGAGAATGTTGTTTGAATCTGTATTGAGGTTCAGGTTGATGTGCTGTCTGTAGACTGTGTTTTGCGCTGGTTTCTTTTGGGGTTTTTCTTATCGTTTAGATACAATCATGCAGCTAAAGGTTATCACTGGCAGTGTGAAACCCACAATAATTGTCACATCCTTGTATTAATGAAAATAATTTCAGGAACAGCTAGAGTTTATTCCAGTTTTTTTCTGTTGCTGGCAGTGATACAACTTTCAAGAGAACCTGGTGGAAAAGGGTTCTCTCTTGCTATTAAGTGTAGTTCTCATTGGAGTACCAAGGTTCCTGTTCAACCAGCGAATCTGTCTCAGTGAAGAGTCCCTGTAGGTGGAATGCAGACAGACTGTGTTGGGCATTAAAAGGCTTTGATA
This sequence comes from Campylorhamphus procurvoides, assembly GCA_013396655.1. Taxonomy (NCBI): domain Eukaryota; kingdom Metazoa; phylum Chordata; class Aves; order Passeriformes; family Dendrocolaptidae; genus Campylorhamphus; species Campylorhamphus procurvoides. Next base: position 156,545 of record WBMV01004889.1, on the reverse strand, counting down.
TTCTTAGGATGCTTATAGGTAATAAAAAGTATATTAATACAAGTGAGGGTGGGATAAGAAATCTTTGTGTTTCTGCCTTTCTTTCCCCTTTAACATGACACCCCTGATCGTTTCTGATTTATATTGTTGGGCTCATCGGCTTGCTGTGTTTATAAAACACCTACTGCAAGGATTTTTATAAGTGCACTTGTTTGAAAATAGGTGTGAATCATTTATGACATCCAGCTGTGTGTATGACAGGTACAATCTGCACCTCCCCCTGCAGCAAACAGGCAGATTACAAGCAGCGGGCAGAGAAAGAGCACTCCACTGGCCTATTAACTTGAGCAGACAGAAATAAGGTCAAGGTTAAACACTTCTGAAAAATTTTCTACTGGACTCCACAGCTACAAAAGATACAAGAAAACATGCACTTAAACAGCAGTAAACTTCATCCTGATATAAAAATGAAAGACCAGATCAAAATAAAAATCAAGTCTTGCCATATTGGGAACATCACACAGGGAGCAGCATGTCAACACTTGTAATTTATCACTGTGGACAAAGAGGACTGGAAACAAGTGTTCCTAAGGAGTTGCTTAAAGCTCTTGCAGAAGCTGTGTGTGCCATAGCTACAGGCTGCAAAGCAAGATGAACCCAGCTAAAGCTTCTTGTATGTTAGACTGGAATCTATCTGACACAGGCGGAACACCCAGAAAATCCAGAACCACACTGTGATGGTTTGGCACAAAATCCACTTGGTCTGGGTTTTGAAGTCCCAATGTCTTTATTCAGATGAGCTGCTTTTCACACACTGGAAGTACTAAGAGAAGCTTTAGCAGAGCCCTTTTACCTGTACCCTGTCTGTAAGACTCAGCAGCATTTTATGTTGTACAGACTGATAGGGCCAATGACCAGTCTTCTGTTAAGAACCTGTGTTAACAACTCAGCTGGTAAATAATGGATTGCTTCAGCTTGTACACTTGGTTAGTCTCTCTATGCTGATACCTGAGAGATCTGGATCAGGTCCCAGCAGGAGTGGGAATGTGTCCACTAATTAGGCATGGGAAGATTTACATCAGGAACAATTCTGTGTAAATGATGTGTTAAAAGAGTAAGGTTCCGTTATGAAAGATCTACATAAGTGACCTATAATCTCATATAGCAACTTTTATACACTTTGGAGACAAAAAAAAAAAAAGGGCTTCTTAAGGTGATTATATTTTGTACAATGTTTATGGCCTTAGGTTGCAGCTGCCGACAAGGCTTTTTTTTGTCACAGATGGTTACACTAAAGCAGACTTGACTGCCAGCTTGACTTGAACTTGGTTTAAATTATGTCACCCCACCAGCTAAGTAATTTTGCACCATGACGAGAAAGGTTATTTAAGCTTTTAAGTGCATTGGTTTGAAAATTAAAATATCCAAGAGTGTAACAATAATGCAAATCTGCTCACCTGCATCTAGAGAAAAAAAAATAATGGCAAGTGATTTGCCTCTGCCTTCTCATCTTGAAGAAATGTTCTCATCTATGGGTCAAAACACAATAATAGCTACATAGTCTTATAGTGATTGTCATCCCGGAAGGCTGAAATATTTGGCATGTAAATAAGTTTACTTGCAGATCACAAAGTGAAAACTCTATTATATGGTGAATATGAGGTGCATAATAAGCAAAGAATACACAATCATACAAGAGTTATGAGAATAAAGTGACCTGGATGCCCTCCTCATGCTTCGTGGAAAATTAGAGAATTTTGTGAATTTTCCTTGGATAAGTCTGACAGATCCTTGCAAGGGAGTTTCAGCTGAGCATTTTCACTAGAGTTGAACCTGACAGAAATAAACACTCACTATGCTTGGCTGGAAACAAGATTTATAACAGAATACTGTGGCCATACAGCATGAAAATTTACCAGTTGGTGTGATTTAATGACAGAGGGGCAGGTCCAAGGCATGGCTATCCTACAGAGTTCCTAAATCATGGAACAGAAACTACTGCTCTAGGTGAAAAGAGCTGCAGGGAAGAGTGGGCTGGGAACAAGCATGAGTTGCTGAGAGAGAGAGAGGAAGATTTGCTCCTCTGCTCTGCTCATGTTGCTTTGTCAGCCCTTTCCTGGTCACAGTTTTTAACCAAAGCCTTTGGGAGTCCCTCACCTCTAAGGACAATGTCTGTTATGTTTGCTGCTCAGTGAGTGTGGCTTCAGGGAGCTCTTTCTTCTCCCACTTTCCTCTGCTCCAGGACCAAAGATTAAGCTCCCCTTTTCTCCCTGTGCTTTGTGCTCATCAGCGCTTCTTGCTGAAACCTGCACCAGGGCAATGGAGACTGTGCAGAGAACAGCTTTTCCACAGATTTGTCTTTCATAACCTCTATTCTTTCTATTTTTCCACAGCTTTCCTTGGTCACCAGATACATCCTTTCTGTTTAGTCTATTTTTGTTCTCTGTAGGATCAAGTTTTCTAAGAAATTCCTTCTAAAAATTCTGAATCGCATTTACTGTCATGTCTGACATTTTTCCTAGTTAAATGTTAAACAAAAGAAAAAAATCCCAGCAATTTTAAACTTTCTTCTAAAAGCATCACCGGGTGATGCATGTGATAGCATGTCAATGCTCTCTGAAAGTACAGTTCTTATGGATCTGAAGACACAAAAATGCCTCTGAGTAAGAACCCAAAATAAATACAAAGATTAATCACTAAATAAAACCTTCCCTATTTCCAGTGTGGGCTCCTCCTTTGTAGGAGCTGAACTTGCCTTTTTTTAATCCTCTAGGTAGTTCTTGACCAAAATTCCTAGCTAACACAGGCAGTAGATTTATTTATTTTTTTAAAATGTGTTCATCCAATATCAATGAAAAAATGACTGAGTATTCCATAATGCTGTCCCATTTCATTTCCATAACCGAGCCTTGTTACTGCCTTCACATTTCATTTCCTTTCTGCAACCAAGTCTCCATATGACTTTTTATTAAAATAAATAGCACAATCATTTCCATGCTATTTGTCACCTGCAGGGGTGTTATTAGCTTGCTTTAATAACAGACCATGTTCCTGCTGTGTCTGCTAAAGAAATTACCCCAGTAGCCCAATGGAGCCATGCCACCTGCCCAGCAGCCCAGCATTCAAAGTGTTTCTGTATATGGCTGGGATTTCCATTGCCCTAAAGTTTAAGCAATAAATAAAAATTAAAGCCCTTAGAGAAAAATATTCATTTTTCAAACATATGTAAAGAGGGTTATAATTTTCTGAGGTCTACTTCAGTTCAGACAAAATTGTGGAATTTATAGAGCCCTGAGATTGCCTCAGTTGGTTAGAGTTTTAGGTCCCAGTCATGCTAGGAATGCCACCAATGGTGCAAATGTATATTTAATGGAGTTGTGCAGAAGTAGAGTTGGAGGGAGGCTGCACTCTGGTCTCTCTGTCCAAATTATGCCTTTTATAGATGCTTGGAACATCATGACTAGGATAACACCCCATGGTGATTCAGGCCAAGGCAACAAGAGAAGAAATTGAGAGAAATGATGGAGAATGAAGTGTTTGTAAAATCAGAACTGTAAAGGTGGGGAAAGTAAATGAAGCACCGCTGTAATGTGTAAGGCACAGCCTAAAAACAAAGGTTCTTGCATCCTATGTAAAGCCATTAATAAAAGCCCAGCCCTGAAGGCAGGTGAAGGAAAAGAGGTATCTACATGGATTCTTCGCAACACATAGTAAGTCTGACTGCTTTCTGTCGTAACAACCTGAGTTTTCTGTCATGACTTTTGCTTGAAGTATTTTAATAGTATTAAACCTGACCAAAGAGAAATTTAAGCAAATGGACTCTGCAAATAGCAATGACTGCATAGAGATACTTCACTGTTACTGCACATTAGCATGGATGCACATAAATGATGTTTTAAGATCATTGTAAAACTATCACCATTAAAATGGTAGCTTTTTGTATTTACTGTTTACAACACAAAAGGCACCTAACCATTGAATGAAACCAGCCTTGGTATATAAAAGAGAATATTTTGAAGTGAGGGGCACTTCCACAACATATAGAAACATCGCAATCTGTGATTGGTTCTTTAGTACTTGGTCACTAAAAGCATTAGGAGAATTATCTAAAATAATAAAAAGCGTACCCCCTGCACTATTTTTTAAGAGTAGGAAAGAAATGTTCTTACCCTTGAACTTTTTATTTCTTTGAGAAATCTTAAACAAAAGAATTCTTCTCAAGATAATTAGCCTCACAAAAGAAAGAATGAGAAGAGTGGCAATTGTAATGAGTTTTTGTGAGGGAAATTAAAAACACAGAAGAATATGCTAACAGTTTTCATTTTATTTTCAAGAGATGGGATCAATAGTTCTGTTATCAACTACTATTTCCACAGAGATCTTTTCAAGGGCTACACCTGAAAAAGGTAACAAAATGGAAATCATCTACAAAATTACAGCAGAATGCCCTAAATACTTTGTTATTATAATCTTGCAGTCTAAAGAACTGGGTTCAGATCTATTCTCTACCATTCATTCATTGAATGGCTGTCAATGAGAAGTCAAGTGCACAACTAAGTATGAACTGACGTCCCTGTGCTTTTCACAGGGATGCTGTCTTGGGAGCCTATACTAAAATTTATGGTGCACTCAAGTGCTATTTGGCCTTCACTGCCAAATTCACAAAACAAGTAAAACATTAACTAAGACAAGGAGATCTGAAATGCTTGAAGCAGCTGCACTGCTTCGTTACCTCAAGGAGAAATGACTAAACAAACAGCTGACAGAGATAACTTACTTTTCCAAAAGAAAGAAAAGAAAATTTTTCCGACAAAAGAAATCTTTTTCTCTTAATAAAAAAGCTCTTTAAACCCCAAAGACCACTCCCTCAAAACAGTGAAGAAAAGTACAGCATGCTTCTCAGAAAATATCAATCCCAAACAGAACTCATGCAATATTCCTTATCTTTGTTTGGCTCTCAGTGCTGTCATCATGAGCTGTTATTGCAATTATTCATAAACCAAAATTTTATGGAACACCGCAGATCAGACTTGTTTTTCATAGCCCTTTCTCATGAGAGTTTATTATCTCAATAATCTTATTATCGAGATATATATTTGGAGTAGGAATATTACAAGAGACAACATAAAAACACATAGAAAGCACATCTGAAATTTAAGTCCATGCTTTGGTGTATTTCAGCATGTGGCGTGCAGCAGGGCAAAACCAGAACATCCAAAAAGGAATTGTTCTTCTGCAGTCAGTTTCCTGTCCCTGGTAACCACTTGATAGAAGTATGACATTTATTTTAGGGTTTCTGTGTTGTGAGTTTTTTTCCCTAACGCACCTGAAATGTTTTTGAGGTTTTTATTTTTTTGTATTCTTATGGCATGAAGATGCTAGCTCTTATTTTTATTGTTGTGCTGGAATCACATCTCTCCTCAGCACATGCAAAGCTGCATTTACAGATGGACAGTACGTGCTGAAAATTGGTTTTCTTACTTCAGGCCTGGGTGTGAGAAAATATCCATTGGTTGTTGTTGTGGCCACTACTTATTCACAGGCATCTAAACACACATCAGAATATGAACTACTAGGATTTAAATCAATGTTGAGTCTCATCTGTGGAGAGGTTAAATTCTTTGTCAGATTTCTGCTCCACGGGAGTTTTCACAGGGACACAGAGCTCCTCTCTCCCATCCTTGCCAGGGACATAAGAAACTTCTTGTGAAAATATAAGGGTACACATCTACTGTAGTATACATCTACCTTTCTCTGTCTTGTGCACAAAGGTCAGGCACAGCCTGTTTACTCCATTGCTTTTCCCTCCTTGAACAGCAGAGGATCTGCCAACATTCGAGTAAGAAGGGTTAATAATGACAGCACTATTCAAAATAATATAAACACTTGATCACTTAAGTATATATGAGTTTTAAATTTGATCAGATTGAAGTTAACTCAAAGCTTTACCCAAACTGCTTATGTGGCAATTAAAGAAAATCAAACTGCTTCATTAAGACCTCCTTTCTTAGAAAACATTTAAGGGAAGTGTTTATGCTATTGCCTCTTGTTTTTCAGTGAATAGTATAAAGTTTTTTCCTATTTCCATGCAATAAAATTAGGAATGAGCTGATTACTCTCCAAAGCTTGTTATCAAGATGTTAGTCTGTTTTACAAAGATGGAAGCACATCTATGCTCCTTTTCTAACATGTTCAGGTTAAATTTGCAGTACTAGTGCTGTTGTGTTCATGGTAATTTGAAGATAAATAAAGTTTATGGAGAAGTGAATAACCATCTTAATCTCAGGGCTTCCCTGTGGAATTTACGTACCAATGAAGTTGGAAGTTTTTCCTAGCTAGATCAGTTAGAAACTACATCAATACAAAGCAAAAATATGAGCAACAATTGAAAAAATTCTTCTGAAAACCTGTGAGACAATAGGAAGTACTGTGATTAAAAAATAAATTTCCATAATATTCCTTAGAAATTACCAGAAAGGAAGTATTCCAGAGCTTTAGCTGAATTGTTAGCAACAACTGAAATCTAAACACTGAATTACATAACTCATTAGTTTTTCACTAGTTATAGCCATATAACTTCATTCTGCTTGATTTTTGGAATTTGTCATTAAGTGAACAACTTTTTAAGATCAGAAACAATTGATTATATGCCTATGATTGAAAATCAAGTCCTTGGACCGAATCTGTTGTCAGTAGCTAATAGTCTTGGAGCCTTAAGTCCATTTAGAAAGACTTCCAGAATAAATGAAATTACTTTCTTCCTCTGAAACACAAACAGGCTTTTCATTTACTGAGCTGTGCCTATGAGGCATTCATTAAATACTGCCTTGAATTGTGCAATATACAGTTTCAAAAACACAAAGTATTTTTCTTAGTGCTACTATCATTCACAATACTTTGAAACAAAAGAGTTATCAGAACTCAAGCATATATTATTATTTGTCCAGCTAGGTAGGCACCTAAGACATTTTCCTCCTGCTTGGTAAACCTGGTGCAGCTAACAAATGCACTCCTTTACCTATCCCAAGTCACTGACAGAAGCCAAAGATGAATTCCACAGACAAGAGGCCAAATTCCAGTGGCCTAGATGACTCTCTATTCATAAAACCCCCATAAATATTAAGCTTTATTTACAAATTGGCCAATACTTGCATCATATTTGATGCAATGCTCTGCATAGTTCATTAGCATGAGTATATTGATCTTCAATATTCAGAAGAGGTAAGGTCAGTATTCATGTTTCTAATGCAAGAAGAAAAACCTTTAACAGTAAATTAACCCTCTGCTTATACTTAAGTTCAGACAGCTGATTGGCCACATCAGAGACCAGACTGTGATCCGCTGTCCCCTGTCAAAGGGCTCACAAACATGCAGATTTGGAAGGTCTGGTAGGCACTGATACCTACTGAAGACAATGAAGACCTGTTTCTCAGGAAAATCCACATACTTGATGTCTTTCAAATACAAAGAGCTTGCAAGGATACCTGGCAAGCCCGTTTTTGGGAACAGCTTACTTGCAGCCTGTGTCAAACCTAAAGATATCAGGAGAAAGATTTTACATTATCTACTTGACAGTGATATGAAACAATGGAGATGTCAAATGACAAAAGCATTTTTTTTTCATGACAAGACTGTTTAGCTACTTAAAAAAGGGTGAATGCTGTCTTAAAATGAGATATATAAATAAAGACACATCAAAAGAAAGCCAGAAAACACTTTTTAGACAGCTAAGGACTCCCCACTACTACAGCATGTAGTTCCTTCCTTGGAGAGGGATGAGCTTCCTTGGAGAGGGACTGAGAGCATTGCCATAGAAGAACACTTTAATGCTATCCCTATGTGAGCTTTCAAAACACAATGGCAAAATTGTACACATTTTTAACACAGAGTCTCCAAACCAATGAGAGTTACCACCATGGCAGCCACTTGTAATAAATAGCTTTGAGGAAACTGTGTGGGACTATGTAGAAAATTATAATACACAGCCATGTGAGCTTATGTTGATTCTTTTCTCACAAGCAGATAGCACTGATAGCAGTTTTCTTAAAAATATTGGATTCAGATGATAAATGACCTTATCCAGGTAAATGACCTTCAACGGTTACACCTTACCTGGCTAAAGCACAGGACAGGGACCAGGAATTCAGGTGCCAGTAACAAATAGAGCACATTAATCAATACTTAAATAATATTTCAATTAAAGTTCTAGATATTTTTCAGAAAATACATGATAATTCCTTCTTTTCTCATTAGCTTCAAAGAAAAAGGTCATATACACTCATCTGTGCCACTATTCTTTTTGATCCTCTCACTGGACTGCTGCAGGTCAGCTTTCCATGGCACTAACTGTACAGCACAAGGGAGTTGGAGAATTCAGAGCAAAACGTGCTCTCAAGTGCTCTCTTGATTTCTCACTGTGACTATCTCTCTAAGAAGCATGAGAATCCCAGGCTTAATTCTTACACACTTAGGGTTTTTTTGGCTAGATTTTCATCTTCTTCTGGCAGAGGATCCCAACACACACAGATAAACCTAAAGGACAATACAGCAAGGGCTGCAGCAAACGAGTAATGAAGTGTGAATTCAGGAGAGAGAACAATGCAGCAGTCAGGGAGGACTCTGTGTGACCTTCTACAATTTAGCCACAGCATAAGAAATCACTTAAAATGGGGCAAAGAAGGAAGAATTATAGGAAGGATATTTAGCTGGAAAATTAATCTGATTTGCAAATTGTGACCAATATCCTACTCTTGTAGAATATTTTCCTTCTAGCATATTTTACTGATTTTTTTTTTCTAATCACAGAATTAAGAGTTAATACTGTGTTTTGAACCTCTGGCTGCTTCCTGACATGTGGTGGTGCTACTGCTTAAAGCAAGTCAGATAGGCTTCTGTAAAGATCAATTTGACATTTCATTCTTTTAAAAAATTGCACAGTCATCTTAGAAACAATAAAAAACAACCCCTCCCCATCCTCATATTTAATTTTTTTTCTAATAAAATAATGTGAAAATGTTTATTGATCTAGACATATTTTTCCTTTTTATAATAAATTACTCTCTATATACAGTATTCCATTAATTTAAAGAAATTTAACTATGCAGCTCAGCACTTATATAACTACTTGGGGTCATGCCATATCTATTGTCCAAAAAGCACAGTAGGCATTTTGCTTCTAGCTCACCTCCACCCACTGGAAAAAAAAGAATATATGGGTTAGGAAATTAGCAGTCTTTTGGTTAAAATTTTTCCTTCACACCCACAGAAGAGAACAGATAAAATGTTCTGATGTGCTATTCCAACCACATTTCTTGCCGTTTACTGCAGTTGTGTTTTACATATGGGCATGCTTCATTTTGTTCCAAGCTGTGCAGAAAGGAAACTTGTCATGGCATCTCTTTCAAACCTGATGAGAGCTATGCAAATGCTGGACTTCGTTCAAGGCCACATCTGATGATCCTAGCAGAATGCAAAGGAAATGACACACATGGAGGAAGAAGGGTGGAGCACAAGTGAAGGCAGCCATCTGAGATATCACAGCACTATAAAAAGAGCTATTTTAGAAGCCTCCCATGTAATAATACTAATAGTAAAAATAAGAAATATGGTTGGATCTTTACTGACAGAAACTGGTGCTCTTAGGGGAATCAGATCAGCTCAACCCCAGTTTCTAGCAAGATCATCTGCCAGAAAAAAAGTTTGGGAATATTCAGCTCTGTGCAGCAGATATTCCTTTCTATCAATGACCAAGAGTCAATTGAAAATACCTCACCCGGAAAAACAAAAACCATTTTCTGCAATGAAGCTGAACTGATAGTACTTTAACAGGCTTATTGGTGTCAATAATAACAAGAAATAGGCTCTCGCACCCAAATGCTAAAGATACAGTTTTACATGCATCCTATTTGAAGGATAAAACCAGTTTAGGTGGGAAAAAAAAGGGAGGAAAAAAAGCTTCCTAAAAAGCAAGATCCATCTGACTGTGGGATAGTTTTCAAAGGGAAATGAAAATGTCATCACCTGACATTTCTGAAGCTGAGCTTTCAACTCCTGGGACAGTATGCCGGCAGGAGTGTTAAACAGAAGAGCTGGTCACAGACCAGTACACTCTCCATATGTTTCCCTGGGGCAATTAGTGTCACTTTCCCTATCAAGGGGCTCACTGTGCTTGCCAGTGAATATGTCAAGTCTGGTCACTCATGAGTCTCTGAAAATAAACACTACAAAGTCACTGACAGGACCTTTAGGTTGAAAAATGAATCCTTCCAACTCATACAGTCTCAAAAAAAGAAGTTTAATTGAACAGTGCTTTGAAAGAAACTCCCCTGTGACATTCCCAGAGAAGCAGAACATATTCAACCAAAAATCTTGTCTCAAGCTAGGTTTTGGGCTGCCTAATTTTACTGTTGCATAACTGGATTCTTGACAGAGGGGAAACTTTCCCCTTCCTGCAAACACATGAGCACCATGACATAGAGGAATCTGGAAGCACCAACCTAACAGTGACATGTCCCAAGGCACTGGGATGTCGGGAGTTTGACCCTTCCTCACTGCAGCCCCCAGAGTGCCTGAGGACAGGGACACTGCTTATCACCAGGCTGCTTGGAGGAATAGTTAGCTAGTGTTGTGCTGCATAAATGCACTGCTACGTCGCTTCAAAGGTTTTAGAGTTCTCAGCAATCCACAGAACTATTAAGATTCTTTTAATTTAGAAAGCCCTGTATGAGTTATGAAAAACATCACCTCTAAGGAGTTGTGTAGACAGTAATACTAACAAAGAGTTAGCAAGGGTAGTTGGAGCTGAAGGCCTCCCCCACACAAGAGTAATCAGAACATACTCCTTCCCCCTTCACTCCCTCCTCCTGAGATGCCAATAGTGGCGGAAAGGAAGCTTTTACTTCCTTTAAAGCCTGGAACTGATGAACCCAATATGCTTCCCCTTCAAGAAAAGGGAAGCAGCAGTGGAGACAGGCTGGGTTTCCTTCCAAGCACGCCATCCTGGACTTGCCCTCAGTAAACTGAAGGCACCACTTACACAAGTAGAGACTGGCCCAGCTTTGTGCAGGGGCAATGGCAGGAGGGAGCAGCTGAGCCTCAGGATGCACATGGATGTCTGGCACATCAAAGCCCCCTGCTGCATGGCACTGCCAGCACGTGGTGGCCACTGTCTGGGGCCACGAAGGTCAGAAAACCCTGTGGCTGATTCTTCCAGCAGGGGTGGGATTCCTGAATAAAAGTCTTTGTTAAAACAAACCAAAAAAATAAAAAAAAACAGAACAAAACAAGAAGGCAAAAAGCTTTAGCTTTCACTTTAACAAGTCATATGCAGGGATGAAATAAAGCTACTCCATAGATGAGATGTAATTTAAACTTCAAAGCCATTTCTATTCATCTGTGACAAGCTCAGTGATACTAGGTACCCCACAGCAAATGGGACTGACTAAGAGCAATGAACACTGTATGTCCTTCACAAGCTTTGTAGAATTAAGTTTTTCAGGCAATAGTTTGCTGGGCTTCTTTATTTTTTTATTTTTTTTAATTCTGGATAGCAAGGTCTTAATGCAATATCTGTTTACTACAATTCTTCAAGAGGCAAGATGTTCCTTGGCTTTTGTCCAAACCATTTAGTTCACATACATATTAGAAAAAGCTGTCATGTCAGCAGCTAAGGTTGATATCAAGAGAGACAATAAGAGGATTAAGAGGTGGAAAGCTTTAGGAGGCAAGCTACTGAATATTTCACAAGAAATGAAGCTGAGAGTGCCACTGGTGCAAGGGGAAGGTCAGAAAGCTTAAACATCTCAGGAACACTTAAGAAATAATAAAATAGCTATTAGGCATTCCAGATGTTGGTATGCAGCTTTTAGGATTCCGATATTGCAATCTGATTTTCTTACCAAGGTGAATGTGCATCAGTGACACACAGCATTTGCCAAGGGAATTTGCCAGAATGCATCTACAGCATCCAAGGAATGATGTGACATTTGAGAGTGCCTCTGGGGGCTGATACTTTGTTGCTGTATTGATCATTTTTATTAACACCTGAATGCTAGGTATGTGGATGGAGTTTCATATTTCCAGCTGTTAGAGTCGGGTGAGATCCAAAGTGGGACGAGATTTCACAAAGACCAATTCCTTCTCACAGTTACCTCTTCCTATCTCATCCTCAAATGACACGATTTAACAGATCTTCTCCCTTATATCTCACCACCATCAAGACCATGTAGTTTGAGGGAAAAAGCAGACAGTAGAAGAATTTTACAAGACATTACATGTATTTGGTAGCAAAGGAACAAGACAGGTAAGCCCAGGTGTTTTCTGTAGCCTTGTCAGTGTCAAAAGGCAAGGCACAGCAGGAAACTTTCTGCAGCTGCTTCTTTCTAGGCTATGATAATCTCATCTAGGAACTTCAAGACAACCTGACAATAGGAAACCCAAAGAACTCTAGTTTCTTGAAAAGTAGAGAGGGAGTTAAGTATAACATTGCCCTTTATTTCACAAGTACATCTGAAATGAACCTTGTTTCCCTCCCCTGCCTTCAGCCCACCAGGAAGGCATTAAGAAACTTGGACAGTATATTTTACATCTTTGAGCTCACGGAGCACACTGATGAATTAGCACCTTGTCAATATACTGTTTCTGTTATACCATGTTTTCATGGCACGTTTTACTAATGACTTTCTGGAAATAGTTATAAGAAAGTTCTCTCCCACCTCCTGTTAAGTACAGATACTGTACTGTGGAACTTAAATAACGTTCACTATTTTCTTTTATCCTGACATACTATTTAAGTCTTGTATCCAGGCACTTTACACTTTTAAAATGCTCAAATTATAAAGAGTAACTTTCTAGACATTACGACTTTACAAAATATTGGCTTACTGCTTGAAAAAGATAACTCAGGCTTTGATTAAAAAGAAAATTTATGGAATTAAATGAGGTACTAATTTTTATTGGTTTTTTAACTTACATTAAAAATTATGAAAAAAATTTCCTATTTCCCTCTGTACTGCTACTGAACTATTGTATTTTCATGTTATAAAGTAACTTGCCTATTGTGTGTTTTTTCATTTATTCTTGGTAATTATTTTAAAGTATTCATCTCATATAATAACAACATGAAAGACAATAAGTCAGCATAAAGGAATTTTAGAGGTGCATAGTCTTTGGTTATTGGAGATGGGAAACACACAGTCAGCCAGAACTGCTTCTTTGAGGAACTGTGCTAAAAGGACACAATAAGTCAACATTAACTAGAAAGGAAAAACTGGGTCTCCTTACACTGGTTAAAACACCTGGTAGGAACTTCTTAGTGAAAGAATTAATTGCAACAGGTTATAGATAAAAATTAATTTTTTCCTCAGAATAATAATTCAACACAATTTTTTGCATTTGGAAGTGTTGAATCTAGTTTCCATAGCACAGAACATTAATTAACATGGAAGAGTTTCATGTTAATTTCTTAATTTCCTACATATACACCATAAACAGGAACACAGAAATCAAGACCTGAGGCTCAGAGACTTCAGCCTATGTCTCCATCATCCCAGATTTAGTGCTGATAATTCTTATGATTAAATCACAATAACATTGCAGCAACTACTTTTCCAAGCTCTATTTTCCCACGAGATACAGCAAATGTCTCCAGCATTTTCTTGAGATGGAGTAGCCACAGTTGTCAGTTATTGTTGAAATAGCAAAGAAAACACAATCATGTATATTTTGGCCAATTAAGATACTTTTCCTCATTCGCAAACAATGAAAGATAATATAAAAAATAAGAAAGCTGAAACCCAAAACATTTGAATCACATTACTTCATACGGATCACTTGTCATTTACCATATTCTGTCCCACTTTGATAGGGCATGCTTGATTTTGTCCAAGCTTTTACCGACTAAATGACAGTCAATATCTTCCTCACTCAGATGGTCACTGAAGATTATCCAAAAATGAAAAATATTTCATTCTTAAAAAACATAATTGCTAGGCATTATCGAACATCTCTGCAGTCATTGAAAAGGAAGTCTTGAGTAGAGCTAAGGTAAATAAATTTGAATGTTTTTAAGAATTAGAAGTAATTTGCAGTAATAACTCTGTCATGTAAATCAACAGGTGCAGTGTCCTCAGTTTTAGATGTAGAGTCAGGTGAAAGCTGCTTTGTCTGATGACTCAAACACGTAATTGCAAAGGGTTCTGTTAAGAATTTCTAAACCACAAAATGCTGGCCAAGGTGTATAACCTCCTTCCTCAATCTGTGTTTTAATATTTTTCCGTATTGTACTCTGTACATTCATTTACAACAGTTCAAGTGTGATGCAATTATCAGGACTGTTCTCTACTGAGTTGTAAGGCTAATATATATATTTTGAATCTTGTACCACACTCCCACCCCTTTGTGATAGCGTGGCAGAGTGATCTATGAAGAGCTGGAGCTATGCAGACTCATGTTATTCTAATTCGAGAGATCTAATGACACCTGTGTAGCTCCATTCCTAGTGAATCTATCCCTGTTTTATCAGTATAATGAGATTTAAACCTAGGTCTTATATTCAAGTGCACATAAGGATCAGTTAGACCCACATTCAACTACAGCAGGTGGCAGGAGGATTGAAGCCAGATTAACAGGCAGAGTTCACAGAACAAGGATTTAACTTGACTGTGTTAAATACACCTATGGCATAAGTCACACCAATAGCAGTTAATCCCCACTGCAGTCTGTGGCAGCACTAAAATACTTCTCATATTGCTCTAGCTATAGAATTTTTCATATTTCTCATTGGGACATTAATTTTTCCAGTTGTATGACAGGACTACGAGAATACAGACTATGGTTTGATGCTCAGTCCTACACATCAAAGCCAATTCTTTTTGCTGTATTTAGTTTTTGAAAAGAAGTAATAAAAAATGACTCTACAACAAGCTAAAACATTTATTTGTTTATAGCTGTTAGGAATTGCTGCACTACATAAGTAAAAAGGGAGTGACAGCACAAGACACTCCCAACAGCTTTATTGTTTTAACTGAGAAATCCACACATCCTCCTTCCAAGGGAACATGTTAGAGGGAGCAGAATCATCAGGTCCTGCCCTGCCTAGATCATCTTGCTTTCATAAACACCACCCTGAATCTGTGCAGAGCAAGCAATATATAGTAATTTTGGGAAGAGGGGTGGGCTTAAATAGTTCTGCATTTAAAATTGTTTCAAGTTGCAACTACCACAGTTCCTACATCACTGCTGGCAGAAAAGCAAGAAAAACATACAGAAGTTTCTGGATGTGGCCTTATGCTACATCAAGAGGATCATGGTATGTGTCTTTGTAAGCCAGAGTTTGCTCTAATGTGGATCAGGAGTGATGGATTAGAATGGTTCCAAGATCTGTCAACTGCAGCAAGATCAGACAGCAGCGACTTCTCCAGAATGCTGTGAGAATTTCTGGCTGCTGCCACAAGAACTGCAGGTCATGCTACCGTGAGAGGTTTTAAAGTAGAAACATGAAATTTAAATAAAAAAGGCACTCAGACTATATAATCTCCTATGGTATAAGAGGTGAGAATTCAGAAGATAAAGTACTGACAGTCTCTTGGAGATTTTGCATACTGCTCCACCTCCTTGTGCAGTCTGATGCCACTATGTTTTCTTATTACACTGGGGCAGCTGCATTCAGGTGAACTGAGAACAAGGCCAGTGCCCAAGTTATCAGCAAGGGTGGCTGAGCAGGTCACTTAGTTACACCCTGGGACCTGTACTTGAGTTCAGTGGTTTAAAAAAATCTAGGCAACCCAGGTGCTTGTTGCTCCTCTAGCTTCACTATGCATTGAAGACACACATCACGCCATGAAAATAAGGCTCTCAGTAGGTACCAAGTCAGACATATTGTAAAGAGTAATGAAGTTGCTGAAATTGTAGAAAAACATCGTTCGTACCATAGTAAATGTTCTGCAAAAGATGTTAGAAGTTCAGTGATTGAAGTCTCTGCACCAAGAAATGTATTTCTTAGACATTACAGTCATGTATGAAGGTCATGACTCAGTGAACTAGGTAAGCACTTAAAACAGTTATTAACTTTCTAGGCCACTTTTATGCATCTTAGCATCCTTTCTTAAAGTTTGTGGTGATAAAAGGGAAGAATACTACAGTCACTAGTTGTGATGGTCACTTGATGCACGTTGAGGGAACGACGACAAGATTTCAGCCTGTGGGTGATGATTGTAGGGGACTTGACGAAATGGCTGGGGGCATGGAAGGAAAAAACCTGCTGACTACTACCTACATCCCAGGAACCCAGCCAGAGGGAGTGCAAACCAGCGTGGGGACTCTGCCTGAGACACAGCCATGCTGTGTAAATACCAGGGCACAAGTGCACCTGCTCCTGGAACTGGCAAAATGAGGAATATGTGTCATTGAAAGGTAAGAGTTTTACGCAGTGCAATTCTTGGAAAACATGTTGAGGTAAAACATTCATGCCTTCTCCCACGCTGAAGAGAGAGTTGCTCATGCCTTCAGGAGCCATAAAGGCAAAAAGAACTAAAGTGCTTGCGCACAAGAGCAGCAGGATGGGACTGGTGGTGCTGTTCTGCACAGGCAGACACAGGCTTATCATGAGCTATAGCTGGTTGCAATAAAAAGCTGAACTAAAGCACACCTCCAAGTCAGAAGGTGTAAAGTGCACAGTCCTGCTGTGTTAAATACCTCACCTTATGCCAGTAGGCTTACTTCAAAACATGACAGGTATTTGAAGTAATAGTCAATAAAAGATCTGTTAACTTGCTCACATTAGACCTTCCTGTAGGTCTTAGCTCACTTCCACTGCAAACAGATTTGTACGAACTGCCTTTATACCACCCGCTTGGAAAAATATGAGACAATTAATTTTTATAAAAGGGAAAATTTTGTAAAGGCAGGTCAGTCAACAGTGGTGACTCTGAAGAGGCATCCTGCCCTGCACTGCTTGCTGTGGCTGGAACCAGAGTGCTGCCCCTAGGTCATGTGTGGATACATGCCTCTAGTGCCAGGCTGATGGCAGGTATCTTCCAAGACTTGCTCTGCTCAGAGGCAGCAAGGCAGAATATCAAAACCAGTAACTGGAGTCACTGACTGACCCAGAACACTGAAAATCCACCAGTACTTTCTCAAAACTCCTGCCAACGATCGTCTTTTCTACTGAACAGCACCAGCAACCACACTGCAAAGAGCTAAAACTTTAGCCTTCCTACCTTTCCATCAGGCAGGAAATAGGATGCAGAATTACTTAGCCAGGCTCTTTCCATGATTCAAAAGTAGCAGAAGAAATGTTGCCCAAATAATGGTCAGGTGCTGGGTTCAGTGCTTTAACTAGGTCATCTATGGATTTTAAACATAGTTACAAAACTAAGGTATTGAGAATCCATCAAGAAACACTAAACACTAAGCTACTGCCACTCACTTCAAGTCCTTAGCCACAACGTGCTTGTTGTTCAGAAGGTGTGCTGGTGGCAACAGCAATGACCACTGTCCTCCCTAGTCCTCTGCTGCTGGACAAAGTCAGGCATGGAATGTCAGGCTCCCTGTTTAACCCAGTATGAAGTTTTATGCTGCACTTCTGGAAGAGATCTGCTTCACTTAGGATGTCCAACTCCACCTTTGCACTCCACTTTGCTTCATTTAGTTGGACTAAACCAGACAGAGAATCCCAAACAAGACAAGGTGCAAGGAGCTTGTGGGCCTTCTATGCTGCTCATACACATTCTGCTTTGAGTTCTTGTAGATTGTCCCCCATGATCAATTTCTTGCATGTTTCCGTTGTTTTGAGAGAGGTTTTTCACGTCCTCCAGATGTTTCATGTTCCTTTAAATATTACCTTGCACTTGTCTCATCTCTTCTCCAAAAAATACCAAAGCAACACAACACCACAGGAATTTCCAGATACGCAAAAGCTAAAGTTAAACACTGGTGTAGGCACATCTACTTAAATCAAAGATGTCTTAGAGATGAACAAACAGAACTGGTAAATGTTAGACAAGCTGAAACAAATGAGGAATTTGATATTAAATACACCAGAAGAAGATGACATTTTTCAACAGTGACATAGTGGTTTACAAAATCTTAGAGATTAGCATTATACTTAGATAGTGAAACTGGAGTAAAAGAATTAAGTTTTACTGTGCAGGTGTGAAGGTAGTGTCAAGGAAGAAAAAGAATGTGAATTCTCCAGCTCAAATTGTTCAACTTTATCTACCTCTTTTTCCCCAAACCCAGCCTATGTATTAGATTTCCTGCCTGCTTTCTCCTTTCCAATAACTTCACATTATCTGATTTCAATCAACTTGAAGCAACAAGCAATCTTAGGGATGTTCAGCTCTCTCTCAGATGTTTTACAATTCCTTCACCAGTGAAAAATACATTAAAAAGTAATTCAAGAAGACAGAAGCCTCATTGTATAGCCAGTCATCATCGTTTTCCTCAGGATGTTTTCTAAGATGAGTCCAACCTCTTTTCTTTCTTTTATGGCTATAACTATTTCAGCTATAATGAGCTACACTTTGAGATTTTAATCCTTTTCCTTAAAGAATAATAATTGATACTAGCAGGGGAAGAACAGAGATCTTTTTCTTGCAATGGTGATTCACCATCTACAATTATGAAATGTAAAAGGCAATATGTTCTGATATTTTCCTAAGTTAGAGTTCTGCTGTTTGAAGCCTACCTTAGACCTTATTGAAAAGGCTGGTACCATTGTAAATTGCCTGAAATGTCCCTTCACTAAGTAATCCTAATTTCACTTTCCTATAACTCCGTTAAACTTTTATAATTTGGTCTGGGTTTCTTTTTGTTTGTGGTTTTTTAATTGTATAATTGTTTTTTACTATGTCATGTATTTTGGTGTCTGCATCAAACTGAATTTTTTTGGAACCATTTTAACCAATATTCTGACTATTTCTGCAGATGAGATAAGGATGTACAGTGTGAAGTTTAACTTGTACTGAATATTCTGATGACAACTCCTTTGACTAAGCTTTCTGTGCTTAAAAGTAGGGAATAGAAATTTGACAAGAGAAGGAGGGCATCATATGAAAAGGATATGATGATTCATTCCTCCATATAAAAATTTGAGCCACTGGGCCAAGTTCTAAGTCTCCCCAAAAATTGTAGCCTGCATATCTGTTAGTGATTAACAGCTAAAATTCTACATTCAATGAACAAATTCACGCTTCTCATGGGTTTTTAGTGATATCCAGATTGTCTATCTAATGCCCTCAAAGAACAGCTAAGAAGTCATCTGTCTCCTAAAAATTTTTGTATGTGAGCCAGTGGGGCATATGCAATCCCCAAACTACATACACATTACAGGGCTTCAGGAAGAACACTGGCTATTCTGAGCAGAAGTGAGACTCGGCAATAGCAGGGCTGGGATAGGAGGTGGAGAGGGAGTGAGTCTCAGAGCCGGACACTGTGTGGATATGGGAAGCAGGACACATATGAAAGAAGGAAAGGGAAATCACTCCAGGAAGCCATTCTTCTCATAAGAGACCTCCAATTTAAAGATGTTTGGCACAGCATCATTTTATGTGAAGTTGAAGTGCACAAGAGGGCAAACAAGTCTCAGGGGAATAACACAGATTTGGGCAGTCTAGACAAGAAAGACTGGGATCCGGGAGCAAGGCCTAAAACAGACAAACAAGCAAACATGACAGGATAAGGGATGAAAGAAAGAAAAAGAGGAGGAGTGTTCAGGTGTCATGGATCTATATGTCCAAGGGGACATGCTGTCTGCAAGTTAGCTTCTTCCCAGATCTTGTCTCATGTCTAAGCTGGATGACCACTGTCCCACTCTACAGCAGAAGAAGCCTTGGGTTCTTCTGAACTCAGAGCCTAAGTCCAGGCATGGCAATATCCCCCCCATGATTCATGATCTCACCAGAAGATATTCTCTGCCTCTCATTGAGGACTTTTCCTATGAAAGAATCTAGGATTCATCAGTAAAGGATATAAGCAAGTCATATTCTCCAGCATGTGACAAGGTTTATTTAGAAATTTCAAGAGCAAGGTTGTTTTTGGGTTCTGGGAGCCTGAACTTAGTTTACTGAGAATATTTTGGAATCTGTGGCCTTTAACTCTTTTTTACCATTTTTTTTCAACTCCTGTTCCTGAACAAACTTTTGCCTCTCTTTCTCTTGCTTCCTAAGATGAAATAGGCAGAGTAGGTGATGCTGAGTTTGTATTGCCGGGCCGGCATGACTCTCTGTGATCTGATTCCAGGTAGCAGTGAAGAGTTACTGGCTGCTATTGCCTCTCTGTCTATGCTGTATCACTAATGCTGTTCTCTATGAGTGGGCTGCACAGTAAAGAAGATATAACTGCAATAAATATAAAATGACACACCAATGTATTCTTCCAGTCATTATACCAGGAACTGTGAGGAAAAGCCTCCCTGTGGGAGAGCAACTGCAATGAAAAGATAGGTCTATGTAAGAGTGAAGTGTGTAAGAGGCTGGAGAAGATGGCCCACAAGATGTGTGAGATGAAAGGAAACCTGTATGATTTCCTGGAACTTATTTCTGGGGGATCTTCACTTCTTAAAATCTTGTCTGCCTTGGCCATCTGTGTCACCTATTGGCAAATGTCCCAGTCCTTACACCTTTTGTGCTAGTGCACAAAAATGCTGGCATCTAACATTTAATTTAGTAGCTCAGAGGTGGGGAAATTGATCATAAGTTTGGATAATTAATATTTGTTGTTAAAATAGCACCAGAATGCAGAGCACCTGACTTTATGCATAATTTACTACCTGGGGTGTATAGATTCATTTATATTTTTTTAGAACAATGTTAAAAGAATACTAAAATTGTGATGTGACCTACAGCAAGGTTAAGGATTACACTATTAGACCTGCTGTTCAATAGTCTCCTCTCCTGCCTGCCCGTATGTAATAACAAAAAGCTATAAGACTCTGTAACTACAAAACTAAATGCTCTTTTGCTTCCCAACAAACATTTATGCCATCCACTGTATAGACTGGATGGTTCTCACTGTGAATGTAGGAATGAAGTACTAGTGCCCATCAGCGTGGAGTCTGGTCCCTGACCTGTAACGTCAGCAGAGTCTAATTTTCTGACGTAAAGCCCTCTGAGTACACACATGCCTGTGAGAATAAATTGCAGATCAACTCATGTCAACATGTGATAAAGCTCAGCTTTTCTGTGTTCTGTTATGGTCAGTGCAGGTGAGCTTATGAAGATAAAGTGGTCTGCAGTACAAAAACTGTTGCCAGCAAATGAGTTGTATATAAAAAAGCAACAACTAACTGGAGAGGTGGGAAAGGTAAGACAGCATGACTCATAGTGTCCCACATTAAAGAGTCCTAAACCAGCAGAAGGCAACAAGACACCCTGGGGACTCTGCCTGGTTCAGGTCAGAAACCCTATTCACTGTTTCCTTCCCTGCCTTAGTGCTTTCTCAGTCAATTTTATCATAAGTTTATTTCCTCAACCCAAGCACTATACAGCTAAAATGAATAGCAAACTCTGGCCCTGCTGTCAGAGCAGGTGGATTCAAATGCCATTAATATTCACACCAAACCATAAACCGCTCGTGCCTATCACCAGGATGAGGGGGAAATAATCATGCAGAAGACTGAGGCTTGCCTGTTCAGCGCTCATAGAACAAGCCCAATGTGCTATTTTCCATCTGAAAACTTATGGAGAAGTAAATGCATCCACACAATAACGAGCCATTATGGCTCATTAGAGGCTCAGCTTGCAAAGTCCAAAGTGTACAAACAGAGGCATATATAGGACAAATCTGAACTAAGCACTGTACCCTGCCCTCTGCCTGCACCAACGGTTTACACGTATCTGGTGAATCATTTATAAACCTAGAGATAACAAAGTATAAAACTGTGTCACTGTCTTCACTTTACAAAGGAAGCCTGTTCTGAATAATTTGCCATGTCTCTGAAAATGTTTCAAATTTTGGTCTCTGCTCTGCTGTTGACAGGTAAGTGCCTGGCATCCTGTCTCATGTCACTCCCTTCTGGCTTGTTAAATAGTCAGCTGGCAAAATCCCCTGTGTCACCACCAGAACAGCACTGATGGAAGAGAATTAACTGGAAATCACTGCAGCAGGCACATACGGGAGAGTGGGTGAGCACAAGATTGCATGGTAAATTCTGTGAAATACAGTTTTGATTCTGCTCCTTATGACTACTTTTGAGTCTTTTTCTGCTCAGCCCCCCCACGTATAAGAAGTGAAGATGCATTTCTGACTGAAAGGCATTCTCATGGGATGATTTCCTGAATTGTTAAAATTGTAGAATGAGCTTAATGCCATTTGTACAGAATCTTCCTTAAATATTATTCTGGTCTCAACATTTACTGTTTGTATAAAACAATTTCACATGTATTTATAGGGACTCAAAATGAACTATTTTGCAAGTGATATCTGGGATGTCTCACTTATTCAAGGCTTATTTATTCATGCTTAAGGAGACTATTTTTTTTTAAAGTGCTCAGACTGTCTAATCAGTGATCCTTCAGAGCACCCTGCAACCAGGGCACCTACAATCAACCTGTAAAATTTGGACCAGAAGGAAAATGGATGGGGCAGGGCTGTCACAGGCGGTTCCCAAAGCAGCACACACTGGTACAGTCAGTGATCAGTGATGCACATGCTGCAAGATTAATTTATTTCTCACTAAATTAGAACAAATAACTGTTGACTTCTCAGGTGATTGCCTGCATCACAGAAAGATGCTCCATCCACATGCATGCATTAAAAGCATTTCTTAGTTCAGTGTTTTCCAATACACATGCAGTAAATAAATGATGTGAACAGCTAAGGCAAAATGAGTGAGCCAGAATTAGACAATGATTAATCATGAATTAATGAAAAACTTGTTTTGTGAATTGGGACTACAAGCAGATGTAATCTCTCTTGTGGGCTGAATTTGCTTCCTTGCCATATGATCCCCAGTTTTGGTTGCAGTGAGGCTCTGTAGGGAGGTAAGGAGTTGGAAAGGGACTGACTCTGTCCTACAAGGTAGAGGTCACCTAGAAACCTTCATTTCCCCTTATTTGTCCTTCCTGATTCTCTGTGTACCTGAACGTGAACTACTCCTGGGTGCTTGTTTATCTTCTTGAACTTCACCTCCTTTCTGTTGAAGGCCAACAGTGTCACCTGAAGCCAAGCTGGGACTACAGCAGCTTGCTGACCCTCCTCTTGGAAGACACTGTTAGGAAAGACAAGAGCCATAATGGAGATGAAAGTAATCTTGTTTTCCCTCTTTGCCAAGTTTTTATTCTTCAAAAGGCAGGACGAACTACTTGTTACTGGGTTTTAATGAGCTCTTAAATGTTCAATTTATCACAAACAGTTCCGTTTTTCTTTAATTGTGAATCCTTTGAGCAACAATGAAGGTGCAGGTGAGGAAAAACAGAAGCTGTAAGACTCACTATGAAGAATGACTCTTCATCATACCCTCAACTCAGCTGTTATAAATCACTCCAACCACATCTCTGGGAACAGGCTTTATGGACTCTTTCCTTTAGCCTCTGCAGAGTGCAGCAGCAAGGAATGGAGTATGAGTGTGACCTCTTGGCACTGGGATAGTTACTGAAATCTCTTGGATGTCTAATAGGGGTGTCTTGCCCATTCATTCAAGGTTAAACCAATAGCCACACATGGATTTAGGAAGGAAATTTCAACAGGACTCACTGAGTGGATCAATGCATTTTGTAGAACTTTGCTGCCTTGCTATTTACCCATACCTGACAACTTTCTGACCCCAGGCATCACAGCATCACTGTGTTCAATAGTGAATTCTGCATTAAGTGTCTGTAACTTGTCTGCCTTTGCTGGTGAGGGAATGAGGCTGGTGTTGTAGGTCCAACCACTGTTAATGACTGAGTTCTCCTCTCTTGAACCACAGAGCTCTTGTGCCCTGTGCCATAAAATTATGAATTGTCAAAGAATAAAAGTTACTTTACTTCAAGCTTTAGAAATAAATAGATGAAGCCAAAATTTCAAAGGCTGGGTGATATGAACAGTGTTGAAGCACTAAACAATCAGTGACTCTAAAACTTGCTGTCAAATCTGACTGATTTAATTCTCTTCTAAGGCCTGTTACCATCCAAACACTTTGGGATACAAAGCCAATGTGCACACACACATTTCTTTTTTATCATTTGAAAAAGCAATGAGCAGGTGTTAGACTTGAATGTAATTGCACTTTTCAACTGAAAAAAGGTGGTGTCTGCAGAATCCAAAAGTCTATCCCTGCTGCAATCCAGCCACGTATGCAAAGTACTGACACATAACCACATTTTGATTTCCATGGAGTGCCACGTAACCTAGAGAAATACTTGAGTGAGGAGAGATTCAGCTGCTCCTACACCTTTTTTTCACCACTTACACTGTTGTGCTGTAGTATTCTGAGTCCTCAGCCT
Source organism: Campylorhamphus procurvoides (assembly GCA_013396655.1). Lineage (NCBI taxonomy): Eukaryota > Metazoa > Chordata > Aves > Passeriformes > Dendrocolaptidae > Campylorhamphus > Campylorhamphus procurvoides. Next base: position 132,144 of record WBMV01004889.1, on the reverse strand, counting down.
GAGCCCTGTGGTCTCTGACTTTGTGAATTTAAATTTAGAAACCTACATAGTTGAAGCATGAGACGGAGGTGGTCCAGTTTGGCTCATTGCTAACCTTAAGAAGCACACCTGAGCTGCAGCATTTGATTTACTTTTTCAAAGTTCCCAACACGTCAGCACCTGCCACCTCAGCAAGGTTGAAGTTTAGCTCTGTCCAAGTTTAGCCTCTGTCCAAGCTCTGTCCTGAAGCGCTGATAAGACTGGCAGCCTTAGTCCCACAGGCTGACATTTTGACCAGATAGTCACCAAAGCCAATAATAAGAGTTAAGAGACTAAAAGGATAGCAGCCAGAGCAATTGCCAAATTTTCACATTTAAATTCCATTGATATTAACTTCAGCAATAGATTTTCAGCTTGTCAGAAACTTCGAATAGTATTCAGAAACTTGGAAGAAACAAATAGTCTCAGTTTATATAACAATGTGCACAGAGAGTGACTGAAATGCTGCTAAGTAATTGTCAATTTTTTGTAAATATCACAGCAAATCAGAGATAAATTTCTTTTCCCTGTGGTAGATGCACAACAGGAGTAAATTTTGGTTTCAAGCCCTGAGATTGCTTCTCACCGCTTATACAATACTGCTAGATGGAAATGTAACTGGGGTGAGGAGGAGAAGGAAAAGCTTATCTTATACTAAAGCAAATTTAAAGGTTTGTTTTCTTATCATTTAACTTTGCCATTAGACATGCAAATGGTGACTTGTCTGTGCACCCCAAACTGTGAAGCACACAAATGCTCATGCTGCTTAGTTTTTAGAAAAGAAAAGGTATATCAATTAAATAGGTCCTTAAGCAGGCAAATGTGTCACAAGTTAAGCCCATACTCACTTTTTTCAGTGTATGATGAAGTGGGTCATTGTACATTCAGCTGATAGAAATAGATGTCCTCCCGGGAAGGTTTGGTGGTTGTGCCCAGCTAAGTATCTTGCTTTCTAGAAATCTATCCTTTCACAAGAGAGTTATGCTCTCATTTGAGTCAAGTATGAAGAGATTTTAATGTACAATAATATAAGATCTATCAAGGTTGATTGTATATTTTAAGTGCAGCTTGCTTGCTATACTGTAATACTTTTTTCATACTTTGACATTCCAAGCTATGGTTTTTCATAATCAGTTTTGGTTTTCATAATCAGTTTTTATAGGCAACGCTAAATAAACATTTTCTTTTTTTGACAAAGGTAGCTAGGTTTTACCACCATCTCCCTTCTCTCAAGTTTAGTCACATCAGATCATAGTAATCCAAAATTAGATGCTCACAAGGCACCATAGCAGAAATGATTACTAATAGTTTTCCCTCTGGACAATCTCTTTAGGTGTGCAGGATAGACAAAACTATCTGCTGAAGGCTGTAATTATATGAGCTAAGCATCTGCTTGCTAAAACCAGCCAATTTTTTTCTATAATTTGCTTTTCATATGAGAATACTGAATGAATCTTCAAGAGATGATAAAAGGAAACATTCTAACTGGTAACAGCTGATACAACCTCTGCAGTAGCTCACCTTCCACACTTGTTCCTCCTATTTTCCCACTGGGCCATTTATCCCTAAATGTGCTTTTCAAATAACATATTTATCTAAGAGAAAAGAGGGAAAACAGTATTGAATAAAAACATTAACTTACAATTTGTCTGATTGCTCTTCACAATGAGTTAACTGTTTTAGTACAATTTGAAATACTTCATCTTTTTGCAGCTCAGCTTTATGCACTGTGAGCCATTTCATTAACATTACCCACCTGCTCCTAACTCCCCCTAGTCTCACATCCAGATGCTCTGAAATTCCATTCTTCTGGCTTGTGTGCTGATCTTCTACAAGATGAAGAGCTGGAGTCCTTCATGAATAGTCTGTGTTTATAAAGCACCTACCCAAGCAACAAACTTTTCTACAATATTTTACTAAGCTGTTCAAAAGCTAGGGAAAAATTACACCCATTCCAAGGAACTTAAACTGAGGCAAGACACAAGTTTATTTGGTGAAGGGTATATTTAGAAAGGCTACTCAGAAGAAATCCACTTTGATGTTCCCAGGTCTACATTAGAGCTCTGCCAGAGCACCAACCAAAGTGTAACCCTGTTTGTCTGTGTTGCCAGAGTGAAAGAACAACAGAGCTATTTCTGGTTTCACTATAAATGGTCTCACTGGAGTTTTTCTCCAGATGAATGAGGTTTGCCCAGTTCAGAGGCTTATAATGATCTTTACAGTAAGATGAAGAGAGAATGAGCTAAGCCTGAAGGATTAGCTGGAATATAGAGGTGCTTACCTGATTTCTTCTGGTACTTATGCATCTTTGGAGTGCCCAAGCAGCTGGGGAAAAGTCCTTCAGAGACTGCTTCCAGGTGCTAAAAGTGAGAGGTGAAAGGAAGCGAGATAGCAGCTAGAAAAGAACAAGAACTGGGTGCCAACACTGACAAGAGAAGCCAAGAGCAGAGCTGACACACCTGCCTCTCCTCAGAGCAGACAAGTGCACTTTAATCTAAGTGAATATTCTGCAGAGCTGGGAATGGCATTTCTCATTGGATACAGGTGCAGCCAGAGGAGACTGTTTATTAAAAATTGAAAGGTAATACCCTTAAGATACAGCACAGTGCACCACAGTAGCAAGGGCAACACCTCACTGTCCCATCAGTGGAATGACAAGCTAATTCTTTGAGGGTGCTGGCAGTGAGGAAAAGAAATACAAGAAGAGATGCTCAAAGCGTTTTGTTTTGTTTGGGGTTTTTTCAGCTTACTTTAAATCTGGAAGGCCAGAGCACATACTGGTGATACAATTTTATGTTTAATGGCATTTGCTAACTATATAGACATTTAAACAAAAGTGAAGTCTGTTACTGAGCCAATTTCTGATGCCAGTTCAGTTATCTCAGTTCAGAAATGCAATCATAAGCTTACAAAATATTTTATATATATATATATATCCCCAAACTCACTAAAGAGAAGTTAACATCTCATAGGTTTTCTATTGGAATATAGTAAATTGCCAGAGAAGTACTGAAAATTGGCATAAGCTTACTTTTCTCTTGTGCAGCTCTGGAATAGAAGTACAGCAGCTTAACAGACATATGCATGAAATACGTTCTCTTCTTCCGCAGGCCAAAATCTTGTTTTCTGAAGTACAGAAATAGCTATTCCTCTGTTCCCTAAGGGGGAGAGCAGTTCACACATGAGTCTTCACACCAAATGTCTGAACTTAGTTTTTTCTATGGAGTTGATAATATTTTTGAAGAAGGTATTCCTTGAAAACTCCCTGAACTAGAACTTCTACCTCCAGTTTATGATTGTAGTAACTTGGAATATAAGGAAACTGAAGTCGTAAAGAACTATTTGGACTCTCATTACTTACTGAGTGAATTTTGTAAAGTATTATTTGACATCCTTTTTAAGAGTGAAGATGACAAACTCCTTCATTTCTTTTTTACCTTTTCTTTGTTTTGTTCATTACTGTAAAATCAACCTTTTTCTTGTCTTTCCAAGCAATTTTGGCATTGAAAACAAACAAAATGAAAGGAGCAGCAAACTCTCTAGGACACATATCTTCTACCTACATGCATTCAGCAAACTTTTTCTTCTATTTAAAAAGCTAAAGAGCAATGACATTGTGGGTGACTGGGAAAGCCAGCAACAATAACAAGTGAACGGGATTCAGATGATCACTGCACATGAAAGCAAACATTTGACATTTTCAGTTAGACTTTCCCTCTAGAAATTCAGAAATAAGAGCACTGGAGAGTTGTGAGTGAGGTGATAACTTGCCCTGCTGAGCTATTGTAAGATATAATAGACAGGGATATAAGTTCTTGTCCCATCTGTACCGACTATGTGCAAGTTATTCTCAGGTCTCCATTTAAACCCACTTCACAGCTGTTTAAAGATACTCACCTCAGCTTGGCTGAGGTATTGAGCACCAAATTAATCAGTGGTTTATTAAAAACTGTGTTATTTAGATAGACATGCTATTTTGGACCCGTTTAGCTCCAAGTTAAATTATGTCTCAAACTTCCAAAAATAAAAAGAAAAGATTTTTCCTGTACCAGAACTTTTCATATGAAACTAACAAGGAATTTAGACCTTGTTTTTTGGTGCAGAATGGTTATTTCAGGAAGCTCTGCAAGTACTTCTGCATCTGTGGTGACCTCAGAAGCTATCTGAAGCAATGAAATAACAAGATTAGAAGTGCAATATCTTCTGTTTATAAAGTAATTTCCATGCATGCAATTTCAATGCTGATACTAATGAGAATAAATATTACCAGGAAGTTTAGAAACTGTAGTTAAATTAATAGGTAGGTTTACCATTCTTTAAAAAAGATTTAGGTTTCTCAGCACACCTAAGACTAGTGCAATTCCAGTCCAAGAGGATTTTTTTGTCACAACATCTTATACTAAAAATGAATTGTTACTATATTTACTTTGGATTCAACAACAAAAAAATGATTTAGAGCACCCATTTATTAAATTCAAGCCTAAAAAAAGAGAGAAATTTCTTTCTGAGAACCTAAAGTAGGACCATTTTTTATTTCTATTAAATATGCTACAGGTCCAAACCCATGTTCCTTGGATATAAACATGTCTTTTGATATTTTGGTAATATTACAGATACTTCTCAGCTTCTGTTTCAGGTGTCCTTGGAGCACCTTTTCTGACAGAAGAATCAGCAAATCAATTCATACGACTTAAACGACACATACCATATTCTCAGAGCTACTGGGACCCAAGCAGCAGCCAGAATTCATGGGGATACACTGTGGCTGAACAGGTATTTTCTTCCATCATCATTCAACATCTACCTTCAAAAAGAGAGTATAGGTGTGGACTTAACATGTAACATAAATCATTTGGGGCAGGGGAGGAAATACGTCTGATTTATCAACACAGGGAAGGTTGTCTGTAACTCCTCTCTGCTCACTAATCACACACTGTATTTATTCAGTATCAAAGCTGAGAATATTCTTTCCTGTTTTTATCTACTTCAGATTAGTGAATCATGGGCGGCTTTGAGAGACACAGCAAAGTACTACCTGGACTTGGACCCTTTTGCCTTTGATCCTTCGATATACGATGAGGTTTCTCAACAGAGCATTTCATAGGCTTGGAGTGTATGTGTGTACCTAAGTAAGTGAAAATGACCAATACATCAGTGCTGGCAATTGGTTTATAGTGGCATAATTTGACACATTAAAGAAACCAATTACAAGAAATGTCTTGAAAAGTTAGAGAAGATTTGTTTTTACTGTCCAAGTTTAACAGTTTTTTAAATGCAGTCATTTTATTGTGGCAGGCTCTTTTTTTATTATGCTTTGGGAGAACTCATTAAAAGCTTAAAGAATATACATACTTTTAAAAGTCCACAGAAGTTAAACTGCTTCCTATAGAGCTGATTTAAAAAGCAGTCAGAAAGCAATTCCTGAGGAGAAAAATAAAAGATAAAAAACTCAATCTATTTCAGTAACAAAACTGTATTCAGTGTAGAATAAAACTTCAGCAGAACAAAAAGAGAATGAGACATAGCAGTTGGTAAAAGCAGTATTTATAGATCTGCACACAAGTACATGAAACATATCTCAAACTGTCACAGAGAAACTGTTTAGGACTGCGCTAAAATTGTACACATTTTTGGGACAAAATTCTGTCAGATTTAGGGAACAATTACTAAATGAATCAGATGGACAAGCATGAGGTAGAATACACACATTATTTCTGTGGAACACTTTCATATAAAGATACTGCAGTTCTTTGAAATGGACAGGAGTGGGTAGAACCAAACTCATACAGTTTCCGTGATTAAAACAGTTTCTAAGACAGCAATCTGATCGGTCTGACTGAAACCACCAATAGGAAAATGGGTAAACGTCTCCTCATAATGTACTTTGAATTAAATATAGTTCAAATTTTATTGAAGTTAAAGTAGCTCTCTTCTTGAAGTGAGTTTCTTTTAGAAATGTGACTCTTTTTTTTTTTTTAAGTAAGATAAGAGTTTCATTTGGAGAGTCTCAGTTTGAGCTTTCCAGGACCGTTCTGCCTGAAAGGTGACATCAGTTTCACTCACTTTGAGCAGAAGTAAAGTAGGAAAGAATAGTTAAAAGTCATGATTTCCCTATGATTTCCCTACCCTCCTGCTAAGCCTTCAGCAGGTGCCCTTGAGCAAGTGGAAGGAAGTACCAGGTTATTTCTCTTACAATTTCTAATCCTGATATGGGCAGCAGCTTTCCTGGATAGCAGCAGTCACTTTTGCCTTATGGCAGATCTGAAATTATCTGAAGACACTTTACCCAGTTTTCTGGGGAAAAACCCCACCTTCCTTTCCATCAGAAAAATTGAGATAGAAAACACCTAACTGTGTTCAATTATTATTTGTCAGATACATGTGTCTGAAGGCTGCGATCATAGCAGCTGCCAGACATGCTCCAAGAGGAGTTATGCCTCCAGAATGATAATTCCAATGATTGCCATAGGACAGCACTAAAGCCACTTTACAGAAACACATTTACAGGCACTCCCATTGAAGCATTTTTATGATTTCAAAGCAAGGCTAGTTAACTCCCAGACTGAAATAAACTTCCCAATGCTAATGGGGCAAAAATTGATACCCAGAGTTTTTACTAAGGCATATAGCAGCAAAGACATCAAGCTAGAGATTACAATAACCATAATGGGTAAAGGAGAACAATTCTTTTCAACACTATTGTTCCTGATTAGTCATAATTTTGAGATGGCAAGCCTATACAGCATATGCAGGAGTCTGGTTCAGGGCCTGGACTTCCAAAAGAAAACAATTTCAAAAGCTTGTAATTCTGAAGACTGCAGCTGTTGACAGGATCTTTAAATTAATTTTGTGAATTCTTTTATAAAAGTAATTTATTCTATCTTTTCTAGTGACAACATCAAATCTTATGTGAACCTGCTACAGCAGTCTGGGACTCACCTCCAGCAGCAGAAAAGGACAAGCTATTAAATCCTACACACTTTCTATCTGGCCATGTTAGGATACAGCATGTTATGTATTTACCATTATGTATTTGATAAGATGACTTTATCTCACCCAACTGTCTAAACCAAAATTAATACACTAATTCCCTGCATAAATACTGCATATTTTAAATTCATAAGTACTGAGAACTAAGTCAAGGTAAATTGAATAAGAAGTTGAAGAAAACCAACCATGAACTTCTAGCAGATTGAGTTTAAAAAAATGCAGTCTTCAGGTAAAACATTTTTTGACTAAACAATTGTTCTAAAAGGTACATTCCTGCTTCTGTGACTGAAAACCACATTTTTATTTCTCAGTATTTCCTTGAGCTACATTTCTGAGAGGCAAGTAAGAAATAAAAATCAGTTGCTTGGGGTGGGTAAGAGTTGTTGAGCACGTGTGCTTCATGTATCCTCCTGTACTTCAGGTGCATTTCCGTCTTTTCAAATACAGGGATCAAATTAATAGTAGGCAGTGTAGTATACATCCATTCATGTCTGTGCTTTACTTTCCTCATTTAAACTTCTGTACTTGTTCTTGAATGCCAAAACCAACTGAAACCACAGTTACTACTATGAGATGTTTCTTTCTTAGTCCGTGGAGTTAGGAATTGGTGGAAACATTCATGGCTCCTTCTCTAAAAAAATGGTGATGACAAATGTTCTTTCTGCCAAGTTCTTGAGTTTGGAAGTTTCCTGGTTCCTATTAATTAATGTACCTTATTTGAGAACATCTTTGAAGAAAGGATTGGGCATCCATATTTCTTTTGTGTGTTTTTAATATATGGCTAACAACTACAAGCTGTTTGAACCCTGACCAAAATTTCTGGATGAACAAGGAGGACCTGTGGGGTAAAATAAAATGTATGGTAACCATAATGTCAGGGTAGGTGAAAGAAGGCTATTTTGGCTTATTTTTTACCCCCAAAGAGTAGATTCTGTATGCTGCGTATTCAGGTTCTTTGCAAATATGGACTGTATGCTGACTGGTATGAATTAGAAGATAATGTTGGGTCTTCTAAAAAGAACAGAGTATTCTGGCTTTTTGGCAATCTCTACCATGCTTCTAGATATGAAACTATCCTTAGGCCATTATTAATTTCCCTGCATAGGACCATGGGTCTGAAATTGCCATTATTCATTAGCTGAAGATGAAAATTCATTAAATACTTGAAAGAGATAAATGAGGTGCAAGTTCAGTATTTACCATGTAGGATTTCACATCTTCAGTCACACTACTTAATTATGAACAGGTCTTTCAAAGATGAGGGGTGACAAGTGATGTATAGTCTTAAAGATCTCACTGATTAAACACAGTCATGGCCTTTCTCTTTTGTCCCCCTTCCCTGTGTTACTCAACTTTGGATAGGCTAGTGTTCCAGACCCTAAACCTTCCACTATTTTCCTCAGTAACAGTGCAGGCATGATAGAGTTGCTCTTCAATTTGCAGCAAAATGCAGGACTGTAAGGATTAGCATCACCTTTTTTAAATGGATGTACTGTAAAAATAAAAGGATGCACCTGCTCCAGCTGTGCACCTGGCTGGTCCCAGGGATATTGGAGTTCTGCAGGCAGTGATGCCCAAGCAACTTGTAAACCCATTCCTGAAGTGCTGCTCTTTACCACCCTTCCTCTCTAATTGATGTTGCTGTTGCCAAGGTGGGGGTTTGCGTTCTGTTTGCAAATTAGCCGCAGTTTTCCTGTTTGCATTGTAAGTTAAACCAAAATGGCGGTTAGTTCAAGAGTTGGTTTGCAGATAGATAGCAGACATCCCCGGAATGTGGATGACAAAGTCCATAATGAGGTGGAAGGTAAAATGAAGTGTTATCAGTTATCATCTGCTATCACCTAGTGAGGTAACTGCCCAACCTCTATGAGCCATTTTAGGGTTCTCAGAGCCATAAAATTAGAATAACCACTGTCTATTGCCACGAGGATAGTCTTGCATGAGCCTGCCTTTGCAACCAAAACATCAGACAAAGCCAGGGGATGCAATTTGACAGTTCTGTTGTATTTAGACATGACTAATTCCTTTAAAGAAGTTGTTCTGAAAGCCAGAGACTCAATCTGCAAATCCATAGCTTCAAGCTAATGTCACTAATTCAGATAATTAGTCTTGCTGAATTAAATGGGAAGGATTGTGCACGCATGAGTAGTGGTGGAGGATGAGGTGCTTATTTCATGTTGTCAAAATACATGCCAGTCATGACAATGAGGAAATGGCTTTCACAGCATTTGAATATGAAACACCTCCTTTTGCATTTATTAATAACTGGAAAAAATATTTAGCCTATGAATTTGCCTCCCTACTTATCTATACATATTGTTTCAGCACAAGTGACTTTGGACCCTTGTTTACTGCCTTTTCCAACACATCTACATGTTGCCACCTACAACTTTTATCTTTGTGCTTTTTCTACATGGCACACATACACAGGCAGTACCTTATCAGTGACAAAACTAAAGAATGGTGCTAAACTAAAGAGACCTTCACCTACACTTATGCTGGTCAGGGGGGTGTCAGTAGAGGCCTCAGGACATGGGATCTTTGCTTCAAGTGTGAGATAGAGCAATTTCTCTAACTAGTTTCTTCATACTGCAATTTTTTTTGAAGAAAAAAACCCTAAACCGGAGAAACAATGGAGTTCCCAGAGTCCAGAGACAACAGAGGTTCTGGGGGAGAGAGGGCACAGGGAGAGAGGAAAAGGAGTCATAGAAAGCTGAAATCAGGTTTGTCTCTGTACAGACATTAACTGGATGGATGCAGCAGAACATCCGCCAGGCAACCTGTGTTTCCAACTCTTTTCTGAGTCATGTAAACAGAATGACTGTCTAAGGTTAACAGAATGACACTAATCAGGATGTCCAAGTATCTCATGGTTAATTTCTAGCTCCAGCAGAAGCTTTTAGCCAGGTAAGGCTTCTTTCGAGTTCCAAGTCAGATCTGAATTATGCTGCAGCCCTTTCTTCAGTCAGAGCACTTGCCTATTCCGTCATCTCTGTCTATCCCTAATTTTGCAAAGTTTAGAGGAACCAAATAACTTTGTAATCTCTGCTACTCAAAATTACTGTTGCTAAACATAGGGGATAAGCACATACCTACTGAGACAGCATGATTGTAGAAGCTTTGCTTTGTTAGAGAAACAGATGAAAGATTCAAGTGTAGTCTGATGCAACAGAAGTAAGAAAACATGTCTCTCCAGAAATGATTGAAGAAAAAGATTAATACTCCATGAACTTTCTTTTAATGAGAAAAACAAGTCATTCGGAACAGAGAAAATAAAGGCAACTGTAGAACCCAAGTAACCTATACATAACCTACTTTACAAATGCTGAATAGGGGATAAGTACTTGGATTCACTGTTTTCTATAAACTGAGCAGAACAGTTAAGCAAATAGAACTAATGAGAAAGAACCATTTATTTTATGATCTGAAATGGTTCCTTCAAACAGAAAAGTGGCAAATGGTATTCAATGAAAGTTCTACACACTACTTCATCACTTCTGTAAATCATATGATTGAACCTGGTCCCAAATGATTTTAATACATAAACCTTTTGAGCTTGCTTCACACTACTGTTATGTCCTTGCTTTGCATTTGATCTTCTGTTGTCCTAATTTAAGCTAAAATAACTGAGACAAAATACTCATCTAATCTACACCTGTTGTTGGTTGCCAGCATAAGTGAGCTGTGCTCAGAACAATATTATATTGGCTGATTAAATACACAAACCACCTACCTGAGGCAGGTGCATTGCTGTAACCACTTCATGTGGAGTGGAAAATAAATTACTGTGTTTTGCAAGGTCGAAAGATAACAAAGAGATCAGTAGTTAGAATATAAAGATAGAAAGTTATAAAAAAATATGAAAAGTTCATCCAGGAAATAAGCATTCTTTGTATATGATTATTATAAGCATACGAACATCAATAATTACTGTTCTGCCCCAAAAGCTTTTCAAGAGATATGTATTTCAAACAATATGACATCAAACCTGCAGAGTTTACTTTCCACTGGAGGAACAACTCTTTTTATGAGAGGTATCAAGCTGGGTATCTGTAAAGGTGATCTGCATGGGGTGACCCTGCAAACACCTGTCCCCTTTGAGCCCAAACTGAAGCCACATCCTACCACAGCACTAGGCGTGCTGAGTGCTGAGGCTGGGTACCTTAGAAATTAAACAAATACTCACGGAGACTCGTAATGAGAATGGAACCATCACCTCCCTTGGGGAGTGAGCTTTTCCTGTGCCACTGTCTGTCCAGTCAGGGATAGGGGAAGAAGAAGGGACAGACTAGTGAATTTCAGCTTTCTAGGGTCAGTACACTAAAGCCTCTTTCTCTATGAGGTGTTACAAGATAGTCAGCTTGGAGTGACACTTTCTATTCAGCTACTTACTCCTGGTCATAGCAGTCACTGCTAAGGTGATTTCATGCCAGTCACTGTCTCCTTGGGCTGTGAGATCCTATCTGAATAATTCAGCTATGTCCTGTTTGTGATTGCAAGCTGCTGTGCAGCAGCATTCAAGGAAGGCTTAAAAAACATCCGTACAATTGTTGTCAATATTATTATCATAAATCCAAGCCCTGACTGTGCAAGGTGTGATGAGAAAACCATTAATCCAGCATACTCAAAACACAGGAAGAAAAAAACATCTAAGGGCAAGAAAACAACCACAGGAAGAAGTGGCTAAAAAGACAACCATGGGTGTTGGTGGGGGCTGCTCAGCACTTAAAAAGAAGTTATTTGGTATTTTTAGAAGAATGACTTTAAAAGTATCTTGTCTGCAATTTCAAACCAGCTTTGGTTGAACATAATATTGAGAACTATAAAGTCCTGCTTCCTCTTGGTGTTTCCACCAAAGTATTTACAGTGTTGCCCTTGCTGTGGAGTTCAGGGAGGAGGCTCAGTGCTGAGAGATCTACCACAAGCTTTCTGTTGGAATGGGACCTATACATCGCCACATTATACCATGAGCAGGATGCAATCTGATTTTTGCTATGGTTTTTCACAAGGCAACTACCATTACATTATAGCAAAGCTACCTGTACTGCCTTTTGGGTTTTAATTTCAAAGACTCTGTAGTAAGGAGGAAGAGCCTGTTTACAAACAACTACCATAGTAAACCTAGAAGGATCAAAAAATTTAAAACCTCCCATACTTTTACTCATATGTAATTTTGAACAATTGTCTTTTGCTAAGTGTACAAACAATTCAAAAAAATCGTCTCCTTGAAATGATAGATTTTGTAATTAAGCCATGTTAGTCTGAAAACAGAAATGGATTCTGAAGGATTTTTCAGAGAATTGTCCACCAGATTCCTCTTTCTCCCAGTAAAAGCTTTGAAGTTACATTACTAGTGGGAGCAGTGACAACAGAGGACAGGGACTTATTTGAGATGGGCAAAGCCTTTCTTTACAGCTCTTAACTAACGTGTAAAAATGCATGTCTAGAAATTAAAGGAGAGTTGCCAATGCACACTGAAAATTTCAGGCACACCCTTCTAAAATGAGCGTCTGGAAGAACGTAAGCAGAGATGAACACAGAAAAGCACTGCATCATCTCCATTGTAGCCAGCTGATTAGAAGAAACGAGTCCCAGGAGAACCAATAATAGATAACTGTGTTTGTCTAAGAAGCTCACTGGAGAGCATGGGCAAGACAAGTTTTCTTTGAGTCTTTTTCAAGTCAAACTAATCTGCCCTGAAATCTGTTAGCTCGAAACTGCTGCTGCTACTAGTCCAGAAAAGGAACTCTCAGAGAAATGCTTTGAAATTGTCAGTTCTGGTTCTGAGCAAAGGCTGAAAATAGCTCATCTCTATCAAGAAATTCACTGGCAAAGACTGGATCCATCCTTTGCATTTGACTCTGATACAAGTGATACATCTTCATTTGCAAGTCCTGTAGCATCAGGACTCAATCAGGTTAAGGAGTTGATTTTACCATCCTCCAAAATTGGACACCCTGAAATGTGTGTGTTTCAGGCACACAGAAAATGGCTGACAGCATTGAAGAATACAATGAATTCTTTACCCTTCTAGTACAAGATTGTACAATGTGTAGCAGCACTACCAATCATTATGTCCAATGCAAATAATGGATTATAAGTGTTTCTGCCTCATTATCTTGTGACAGGATTGTTATTAACTTGTGACAACACAACAGTTTTATAGAAAATCTCTTCAAGGACAGGCTATATATATATATACGCCTGATTCATTTTCTTTTTTATCCCATTTCTTAGATTGCATAGAAAGCAAGTGTCCTAGATAGAAGGAACCAATCAGCAATTGCTAAACTGTGGGCTTTCAAGTTCTCTAAACTTGCATCGATACAAGAAAATATACACCACAGATATTTTTTTTTTTTGAATCCAGAAAAGTTGGCTGTTAAGGTTGCATAACAGTTCACAGTGAGAACATGGATTTCCAGAAAAAGATTAGAAAGTGTCTTTGAATTACGAGGCAGTAACGAGATCTGAGGGTTTTGCCAGCATGTAGGGATGTCCTGCTAATTTGATATGGCAGTGCCAGACTATGTCTCTAGAAATAATTAACAATAGCAGTTGCACAGGTACTTCATCAGTAGGAACATTGGAGAGTGATGAATCCATGCAAAGATTGCACAGGTAGAGCAGAATGATCACTACAATAGACAGACCCAATAACAGGCTAGAGGGGTATCCTTAGAGTACCAAGCTCAATTTTTCTTTTTCATCCTTTTCCCAGGGCTCAATGTCATTGAACAGGGTTTGAATAATTTCAAGAAAATCAGAGTTATTTTTGTCAGTTGGTTTTATGCATGTATTTTAATTTTACAGTTTTTATTTTTTTTTTTAGTATTATAGTTTTTAGAAACTACAAAATCATATTTTACTCTAGAGTGCCTAGCTGCAGTTTTTACAATGGACCATATTGTGTTGTCTTTATTTCTATGTGGAATGAGCACAGCTACTACTGGACATTCACTTTATTGACCAGCAGAAAAACAAAATTTTCAGACCACAAATATTCATGCAAGGACACTCATGTCACTTGAACTCCAGCTGAGCTTTGAAAATTAAGACAGGCTATTTGAATTTTTACTTATATATGCATAGATAACCATCTGAATTATCCAAATTCCCTTTCATGTTCTAACAGAGATGTTTTTTAGCTATAACCCACAATCTTGTGGCCACACTTGGCACATTTACACAGTAGATACCTTCTTTGAGCACTAGATCAAATTAGTCAGAAAGATACGAAATAACTTAAATCTGCAAAATGACTTATTGAAACAGCCCTATAAAAAGGACAGCCACCACCAGTGGTTCTCTACGCTGCAGTGACTTCTGGACAGAGCTTCATTTTGTCCTATAAATCTCCAAAACATTTAAATTAAATTTACTAACTTTTTCTTCCTCTGCATGGTATTATCATAGCTGTGAGAGAGATTCTTCCCAAAAGAGCCTAAAATTTTAAAAGCTACACAGCAAGAATTTCTTCTTGCAAGATGATGGCAGTCTTGAATGTCATTCTGCACATCATCTGACGAAACATGAATTTCATTACTAACATCTTCTGTAAAGCCTCTCCAAAGCAAATATCAGCCAATAGTCAACCTGAATGAACTCATTACCATCATGCCTAAACTCAAGAGCGAACTGCTGATTTAGGGGTTTGGACAAGTGTTGTGGTCGATTTTTGAGCTGGTATCTGATCTAGAAATTTCAGAAGATAAACACATTTCACATTGTGAGGTTCAGGCCGACATGTCTAGGAAAACAGCAGAAGAAAAGAGGTGTCTCTCCTTGATAAGTCCATAAACAGTTAAATAAGCTAATGAAACTTCAAATATGGGGCATAATGTGTTACAGAAATACTCCTTGAGCTTCTCCTCCAAAAAGCAGAGGGAGTCCTTATTTAGTAGAAACACATCTTCCAGAACACATTGGAAGGAAATATGATCTGGGAGAGTAAAAACTGCATTGTAAAATAACCCTCTCTCCTTCAAGGAAAGCAGATCGTCCATGGGAGTGAGTGGGTTTGGCTGGGAAGAGCTCATCTCTGGCAGTTGCAGCCTGGTGCTGGGGCACTATAAGCACAGAGGAGGGGAAATGTCTGTATGAGGCAGCTGGAAATAGTAAAGCACAGAGTGACCTTTTAGATTTAGTTTCCATAGATTTGCAGCAATTTTCTTGCATTTCCTCAGAACCAAATTTAATGAATAATTGTGCCACTGTTCTCCCTTTCGGATGCTGCAGATTAATCCTTTCATTCACAGTTCACTTGAACACTGTTTGTGTGGGAAGTGATTGTGAGAAAGCAGCCAAGTGTCCAGGCATCTCATGGGGACAGTGAGCAGGAGAGGAGGGACAAAAAAAGATGAAATATGGCATGTACATGTGGAGGGGAATGGGAGTTACTGCAAAGACTGTGAGTCTGATCCTGTTTTCTGGGATTTGGAAAATCACATGACCTCAAGACAGACACCATGGTAAAGCTGGAAAGGTTCAAATGCCACCCAGGAATAAAGGAGAGGGTGACAAAGGGGGCTGCTGAGGAAGGCCTTAAAAAATAAAATGAAATCCCTTTTTAAGGTGAAATGGTGTCTTTAAGGTGTTAAAAACAGTAACTTTATAGCTTAAGTCGTGAATCATAGACTACCAGGCTGAAAGGGGATCTCAAGGATCGTCTGATCCAATCTTTCTTGGCAAAAGCATGGTAAAAGTCAAATGATCACACTAGCTTCTGTTCAGGGAAAAGCAATGATAAACAAAGAAGTCACACCTACCATGAGAGTGTATGATCAGTAACATGTAACATATGATCATAACATCTGGGCTCAAGTCTGAGCAGAACGAACTAATTCAAACTTCCTTGCTTTCCCTGAGAGAGATTCACATACCTACATGTGCCTGCTTGATTTTAGTCAGCTCTGTCTTCACCTCAATAAAACCAGATGAGCGGCATTTGCGGTTGAACTACCAGGAGTACCAAGTTTAGGTGTTACAACATCAACCGAACAGGGCAACAAAGGGTCCCCTGGTGTTTACCTGCCTGTGACAACACTACAGTGTAAATTAAAGAACACCTTTCACTTTACAAGAGAAGGGTGGTAAATTGATAAAGATAACCCCTTCCCAGGGTGTTAACTCAGTTGGAGTCCAAGAATCTGAAGACAGATGTTATTCTTCAACTCTGCTTTGATTCCAAAGTAGATGGAAGACAGATCCAGGGTGACTCTCCTTCTATCTCCTTAGACCAATGTTTATCTTGCAGTAAAACCAAAAAGCAAACACACGCACAAAAATGCTCCAGTGCCCCTCCAAAACTGTCTTAATAATGTTATTGCACTGACATTTGACAATGACTGAACAGAAGAAATGAAATAAGAAAAATGAATGAACTTAAGGCTTGAAAAATATTTTTCTCAAAAAAAAATGCCTGGATTTTGGATTCATCCCTTTTTCATCCCAACTGTTTCATAAATATCAGACTTTCCACATTCAAACTCCTATTCATTTATTCCTTTTCAAGGTAGTGAAACAGCCCATGGCCTTTGGGTTTTAATTTCACGTCAGCTTGAAGCAAGGCTCAGCTTTCCTTTAACTGTAGCTGGGCCGGAGTTTGCCACAGTACAACAGCTCCTTAATGGCAGAACTGCGACCCTGCCCTTTAAAACCTTCACGCATTAAAGACCTTGCACACAGAACACTCTTTTCCAGGGAATTTTTTTGCATATTGTCCTTCTAAAAGCCTTCTTTTCTCGTGCCTCTTGCAACTTGCATTTGCTTTTTTAACTTTTTTTTTTTTTAATTTTATTTTTGCCTCAAGGCTAATATAGGAAAGACCAAGCAATTTAGTCACCCAGCAGAGTGTTTACTATTACACTAGCAATGATAACAGTTTGTCACTGTGCCTCTTCCTTCCTTACACAACATTTATGGAGGAAGGCAAGCCTGATGAAAAGGGATCTAAGAAGAGATTCCTGCAGTTATCCAAAAAGGGCTCAGGTCATGCTCTGAGATTATAGGTGTGACCATGGCCAAAGCAGTAAATACGTGCCTCCCTGGCAGGAGGAATAAAGAAGAAATCATAGAGTCACAGAATATCCTTAGTTGGAAGAGACTTACAAGGATGTTCAAGTTCAACTCCTGGCCCCACACAGGATAACTCCCAAAATTATGCTTGCAATGCCAGAGCTTTACCTGATGAGAGAACCAAGGTAAAGCTGTGGGGTTTCATTTATTTTTAGGCCTGAAACTGAGCAGAAACTGGCTTCATGCTACCTTGGACAGAGGAGACTGCGATGGGGCCAAATCAGGGTTTGTGTTTTTAAACAAGATGCAAAGTGTTTGTGATCACCTGGTGTGTGTTACCACTGGCCCAGACAGCAGAGGGGGAGGCTGGGGGAGGCTCTGGAGAGGCAGCTCAGCCTGCAGATGGGGGGCCCATGAGGTCAGAGGAAGTGGAGACTGTCCACCCTTCATTTGAACTTGCAGGATTTGGGCAGTCTAGTTTCCAAAGAAAACTATCTTACCAGGGCTTTTAGGTGTCAGCATGGAGGAGACATGTCACAGTGGTATCTCTCCTTTCTGGTCCTGGCTTCCCTGCTCTTCCCCACCCAAAGGGCTCCAAGGACCCATGCAAAAGGAAAGCCCCACTGAAGGCATCTGAGGCACTGAACTTGGGTCCTAGGAGGCTGGAGTTGGATGGAAGAGAGGTCATAAACAGCACACGAATCTGTTCACAAGGGGCTATTGCTCAGGTAGTAAAAATATTAAATAAATATATTTTTTAAAGGCCATTTTATAACACTTGCAATTCTCTCCTTTGGAAATCTTTGACAACCCCCACTGCGTAGCTCTCAAAAAGTAACTCCACCTCAAAAATCACTTCTTGAAAGAATGGTTATAGCAAAGACCGATCTCCCTATTTCTTTTTACACTTCCCACACAGAAATGTCAGAAAGGTACTGCCAAAACATTTTCTGTGATGACTGGCAACTTGCTTGCATGCCAAGAGGAAACTTGTAAGAACATGCAAAGTGTAATCTTACAATTCCCTGCTTTCAAAAAGTTTTTAAAAAATTGTAACTACTTTTAATTGAGTTTGAAGATGAAAGCACTATTTTGATTCTATTTTTATTTTATTCTTAAGCAACTCACCCATGTCTTAGTCTTCCACCTAAAACAGGAAAAAGAGTCAGAATGTAGCATGTACAGGTAAAGTTTAATTAGCTAACACTTGCTCATTATTCTAGACTGCCATTTGTATTCCCCATGCCCTGTTTGGGAAATGACAGTGTTTCTTATGCAGTTCAAAAGTTATGTACAGTCCAATCATCATTTTGTCAGAAACAAATGTCTGAGTGAAGAAAGAATCCTGCACAGCACTAATTGCTCATCGATAGATGAATTGGGTGTACCAGCCTTTTTTAAGAGCAGTTATAAAAGACACCATAGATCAGTCTATCTCACAAGAGCCATTTTAACTACTTAACTACTTTCTCCAGTTGATAAGCAGGTTTCTCACAGACAGAAGAAAGAGCAGCTGACATACTAACCTTCAGATTTTTCTTTTTCCTTTTTTTTTTTTTAAACAAACCATTTTATATTTGAGAGCATAACTATATTGCCTTAAATTTTGTGCAGAGATAGGAAAGGTCTTTGCTTTAGAAGTGATGACAAAATCAATGAGTCTTATGTCAACATTCTTTGTCCAAATCTAATTTGATAGTGATGAAAAGGTGTCACTTAGTGATCTCTATACTTGAAATGAACTTATGGTGAGACAATTGATGGCCAGGTGCTTAAAATAGAAAAGCTTTTCTTATAGCTGTGACAGCTTCAGCTGCACTTTTTCTGTAGATAAATAGAATACCAATTATATCAGTTCAGACAAATAAACCAGCCCATACTGTTTTGAAGGGATCAATTGATCAAAAGAAAACAAAACCCCCACCGAAGTCAAAAGACTTCTTCACCCCATCCTGCATCTCTCCTGTCACAGTAGAGACTCCTGATATATGATTCCTTCAACAAACTACACGTTCATCCCAGAGAAACTGCAACCCTTCTTCACAAGACCCCACAGAAAGATGGTCTCAAGCAACAGTACGGGAACATGGAGAAAACTAACACCAAATTATTTGCTTTTCAGACTCTAATTCTTGGTGTTCAATTTCTTCTGAAAAGTCACTTCACCCTTGAACTCCGATCCAGCCCTGACATCTGTTTCCCATCTCTGAGAATCTTTGCAGATGCAAATCCACAACAGGCTGAAGGAGGCATTTCCTGAACCATAATATATCAGAGATATGACTTCAACAGTATGTGTTTAGACACACCTGCATAATGAATCTACAGGTGAAGAAAGTGAAGCAATACTGTTCTTGATGCAGGTTTACCCTTGTCTTTGGAGAAGAAGGTGCTTTGACACTGTTGTACACCTGTAGAGCATGAGACAAAAGCAGGAAAGAGGCAACGGAGGCCCAGCATCACCTGGCTTTGGTTTACTGTTCCTCCAGCCTTGCCCAATTCCTCTGCAGTGGACAAAATTAAGCATATAAAGAGAGAATTAACCCTATGAGTAACATTCTTCATCATGCCCATGCAAACACCACTTCCAGAGTTACAGAAAACAGTGAACTGAGAGCAGCTTGAAACTGAGGTATAATGAAGCTATCAATGCAGTATTTGATAACTTAAAATCCAAACAACAAGAAAAAAAGGCTCATTATAAGCCACTGGACCAAACATGATCTTCACAACTCTGTTATCTTTTTTAGTCAGCGATGTTATATTTTTAAGTTGACTAGTAATAAATATTGAAGGAAAGCTTCAGCATATCAGCTAGTGCTTGCTATCTCTCAATGCTGGGGAAGAAGAAATACAGAACACCTTTTTACACACAACCAACAGTACTCCCTTTATGTAGCTCCTCTTTCTGGATCTTTACATTGAAGTCTGTTGGAGAGTAGGCTCACGTGGAAGGCAAGCCTGACAGAAATACAGGAAACCCACAGGAAATATCAGTTGTTCAAGGAGATGAACAACAGGCCAACATTTTCCTCTGGCAGTGGCCACTCTACGCTTGTTTTGTCTTCCCTAGAGGATTTATTTTTAAATGGTTTATTTTCACGTTTGACTTATGTGCCTAACTGCAGTCAGAGTGTGGAAGACTTCTGGGCTGAGGACACCTTCGGTCCAAGAAGGATGCAGCTGTGAGCATGGGAAAGTGGAGAAAAACAAGTTTATGGCCTTGCAGTAGCATGGGAAAGCAGAAGAAAGAAGAAAAACAACTGAGAGAAACAAGATATGTTTTGAGTCTTTCCAGCATGAGGAGAGATGTGAACTACCTATCAGAAGATGGTCTAAGATTCGTGGACAGAAGCGCTTGTCTAATAGTGTGTGACATGTATGGGTGGACAGATAAGAAAAAGTGTAAAAGAGAAGCCTTCTGTTAATAAAATTGTTGTTGCTGCTAGTTGTAAATATTCTTTTCCCCAGACCTCTCTGTGTGTGTGTGTGTTTGTTGCTGCACCAGAGAATTCCAACTCAGAAGTTTATATGTGTTTAGGGTTTTTACGCTTCTTCACAAAAGGCATCCTGTGGACACAGACAAAAAAGGGGAAAAATGATTCCAAATAGGGGCTTTCTCTGCAGACCTGCTTTAAGATTGCTGTTTTTACTGTTGCAGATCCATGGCCTCTTAACCATCATAGTAGCAGACTACTATGAGTAGAATTTCAATTTTTTTTCCTAGCTTGCCAATTAACTGAGGACACATTGCAGAGGGAAGGATGCTGTTGCTGCTTGCTGCTTCATGACCCTAAGTAAACATCATGAGGAAATGAGTTCCATCAAAACCCCACTGCCAAGTCTTTTTGTGCAGATGTCACCAATTAGGGCAGAATTTGGCCTGCAGAAAATGTTCATACCTACATGCTAGAGAACACCGACAAGTTGGTTTGGGATCTCAGGGATGTTCATAACGATGCTGTAGATAGCCTCAACGTCAGGAAAATGAGCTACTTATTTTTTTTTGTCTTTAAACTGAACAACCCTGGTGGGTCTAGCTGGGATGGAGTTAATTTTTTTCGTGGCAGCCCATACAGTGCTGAGGTTTGGATTTGTGACAATAGCTCTATTTCAAGATCCCATTTCACCTGTTGCCCCACCCCCTTTCCCAGAAGCTGTCATCATGGAGCTGTATCTCATGTCCATCCTACCTGAAGATTTCAGAGGAAATGGACTAACACATCAACTCATTTGTGGCAACCTTTTGTAAACAGCAAGGAGGAATGTGTGGCCATATGCAATGTTGCACTGTGCTAACAGACTGGTGTGAATCCTGTTCTCGAAAGCCAATCTCTCTGTCAAGGAGAAACAAACCAAAGGAACTCAGTGAACATGCACACAGGATTCTCCAGATGACAAAAGTTCAAAATAAGTGGCACTACTTCATATATGTTGTGTGTAAACACAAGGACAGTTACCTCAGCATAGCTGGAATGGAGTGACTTGAAGCATGATAATCCACTCTGCTGCAATTGGCTGTCCATAACTGCTCCACTGCAAAGAGGGATTTCAGCTATGGAGAGCTTTCCCTGGGGTTTTGATGAGAGACCATAACTCTCAGCCATGAGCTGCCCTGCCCATTTCAAGCAATACTACCTCACATGCCATCAGGGATGATTTTAGATAGTATTTTTTTCCCCTTTACTAGTGCTTATCAAAGGACTCAAATATGACCATGAAGACCTACAGGGGCACTTGATTTACAGAGAAGAGGAGTACAAAGGATGCATAAATCAAGGAGAAAATGTTCTTAAAGACAGTATGAGACTGTAAAGTGAAATGCACTCATGAAAGGAAATGCCAGTGGGAGATGCTCCTTCATTTCACTGAAGCAACTGTGCCTTTAAAAGTTTGAAGGGGAGCATGGGGAGTGTTGCTAATATTGCAAAACTAGCTAATACAATTTAAAATAATAACAATAAACATACTGAAAGATGGGAATTTTGGGTAGAGACAGTCTTACCAGCAACTAGCCACCTATGTTTGAGTCATGTCTCATGATAAACCATCTAACAACACCAAACTCTGCAGTTTACATTTGTCATATTTTTTTAAATTTTTTTTAACTGTGCTATTTTCCATATTGATCTGCAAATTATTTATAAGACCCATGGACTATGACCAGAAAGAGCTGTACAAAAGCTTTTTAAAGCCAGATATTTGTGCTAATCATATTAGTTATTTCTGGTAAATGCTAAATTATCCTCATATCTATTATTTTGTTAATAATTGCAGTAGAATTGGAAAGTAAGGGTATTCTCAGTTGCATAAACCCAATTTTCCAGCATTCGACTGCTGGCTGTGCAATTCCTAACTTCTCCATCTGATAAAGCACTTCCCTTTAGTCAGTAGACAAAAAGTAAATCTTACAAGTTTCCCTATAAAAACAACTTATCTTACTTTTAAAATTAAGAGAATAATATCTTGCATTTTTTTCCACTGTGTGAATAGTATCTAAAACTCAGAGTTCAAAGGAAAAATCTGAACAGATACACCTAAGAGTTCAACCTAGTATTCTCTCACTTTTGTATCAGCTTCCTAAAAGATTGTTCATTCCTCACAGTGCATAACAAAAGCATCTTAAGGTTGTAAACTTGATTGTTTCATAAAGTACTTATATTTTCATGCCCCAAAGACACAAATGGACATCCTTACTCACAATTCTATGCTTATTGGCAGGAGTCACCTGCAATGTAATCTTCAAATCACTCCTGCCACATTTTAGCATGAATATCAGGATCCAAATTTATCAGCTTTCAAAACTGGAAGCCTTCTTATCTTCATTCTGTGTGGCTTGTTTCCTGTAGCTTTCCCTTTTTTAAAATCAGCCTAATAAATCTTTATCCAGTGCAGGCAAATGACAGAAGAATGCAATT
This sequence comes from Campylorhamphus procurvoides, assembly GCA_013396655.1. NCBI lineage: Eukaryota > Metazoa > Chordata > Aves > Passeriformes > Dendrocolaptidae > Campylorhamphus > Campylorhamphus procurvoides. The sequence continues at coordinate 109,201 of WBMV01004889.1, read as the reverse complement.
TAAGGAACAATACTGCCTTGACCAGCAAAGAAGAGGGAGTGCAATGGATCTTAATAACCCTTTTCTATGTCTGAATCTGAGCACTGTGAAGTTATGATGCAAACATTGAACTGTCCTGAATTAAATGAAGTCAAGATAATTCAAGGACAAAAACTTGTTTGCAGCCAATATAGATATTTGAAATCTTCTCAGCAGTTCTTTAAAAATCTCATTACAAGCTGAAATGAATATTATTTCTTGTGGTGCTGCTACAAACCCTGAATTTCTTCATTGTTTCATCATGTGTGTTCTGAATACAGAGACAGAATCTCCCACAGATAAAATACAATGAACATTGTAGCATGAAAAATATCCATAAATAATTATTTGGTTAGTTTTTCACCAAAAATATCACTTCTGCTTGAAATACTTAAATAAGGATATCACTCCAAAGCATGAACAGTACACATAGGGCTTTGGTGAGTTCTGTAGCGTTATGAAAAGACTGTTGCTACTTCAAATTCAAATCCGGTGTTAGAACTTGACACTTTTAATATTTTGAGGAGGATAGGTAAGCCAAAATATAGGGTATGTGTATTCTTTCTTTCATCCCTTATCATAGCTTCAAATATCCCACTAAGAAGCAAAGTATCAAAGGAAGGCTTTGAAATAAATTGTTTGGCTTCATATTATGGATCTAAACAAAACAAAAACAAAGCAAAAAGTGAAAGGGAACTCAATCCAAAAAAGCATTTTGGAAGTAACTGAAAGTATAGTTCTGGATTGCAAAATGACCTTGTCTTACATTCTATAAACAGTAAGATTGTTTTAAAATAAAAAAGTGACTAATGTTCTGTCTACCACGCATGCATTCAGAACTTGTTATTACCGATGTGCTCAGGGAGGGATTTTGTGTCTTTCCTTTGACTGCATTGCTTAAGGGAGGGCTATGGTTCAGTTTAGAAAAATAGCTGTGACTTGGGAGCCCAGGGGAAGAGAATGGGGAACTCTCTGCCCTGAGGAAGATTGGCTTTTGTATATCAGCTTAAACTAAGCTCTTAACAGAGACAGAATATTTTGTAGTAATCATCATAAGTTTGTATGACATTATTAATACAAATGTTCTGCAAAGATAATGGCCAGACCTGCTTATCTGCCACAGTAATTAAAAAGCTCTAATAAGATAATATTGAGACAAATTTCAATGCTTTCTATGATGGAGTTTCTCACAGAAAAGTATCTTTTTTTATTTATTTTTTTTTACAGCTTTAACTTCAACTTGCTACTCATTTTTGAAAGCTAATGCCAAGCTAAATTTTAATAATATGGCTAGTACACATTTCTATGCTGCATTAATTATACAACTCCACAGAACACACCACAAAGAGGGGAAAGCACAGGAAATATCATCTGTAACTGGAGACAAATTAAAATAGTGTCTATCACAACAGCAGCATTTTCATTAGATATTCTTGTCCAGCATTTGTATGCATTAAATTATCATCAGGCTTCCTTAGCTCTTCTCCTTCTCTAGAAAGGTCCATGGATCTAGCTGACAGTCTTGTAGGACTTACCACTTCTATGGAATACTAAATAAAGATCTAAATAATTTCTCTCCCCTGGCATCCTAATTAGGACAGTATGAAGTTCTACACTCTCAAGTCAAAAAGCCTAAAGTCAGTGAAAAACCTGAATGAAGTCTGCTACATTCACATCAGCAGTTACTCACCCTTTTTCTT
>WBMV01004889.1:0-107448 GCA_013396655.1 Campylorhamphus procurvoides | reverse complement strand
TCACTTTGTGTCAGATTTAGCATGAAGTAGTGCCACAACCAAATTTATGCAAATATCTCCATAATCAGACAGGAAGATTTTTGCTGTTAAAACACACAACTGTTTGGGTACACAATCTCCTCTGCCTAGGAGACTCCTGCAGCTAGAAAGCCTGGAAGCTTTAATTTTGCTTGTCTGGTTCATAAGCGGAGCTGTGACAGGGAACAAAAAGAGACATTAGGATACACAGAGAGGGGGAAGAAAATATAATCTTGATGCCAGCAAGAACAAACTGCTGATATCACTGATTTTAAATGTCCTTCCTAGGTGGGAGACTATAGCAGAAAACAGCTGAGATTTTCACCTTGGAAAATGCTATTGAATTGGAAAGAATATTAGAAAAAACTACACCACCAGAAAAATAATGCAGGTTGTAATTTGCTGATATGGAAATATGCAATAACAGCAATTAAATTAATGTGTGTCCCTACTGAAATACCTGATTTTTTTTTCTTGCTTGCAAAATATTACCTAGCCAAGGATACCACAGTTGTGGAGAGAAAGGATATTTTAAAGAAAATTATATTTGGCCAGGGACCATTTACAAGGTAGTCTGTCGCTGTAATTCCTGGTGTGAATTTATACACACAAATGCAGTTTGCCATCCTCAGGTTTCATTTAGAAATTAATGCCAACACAGCTCTGTTTTCCATGAGTCAAATCTGTCATTTGGACTAGGCTGAAAATACAGAATATTGAACGGGGAACTCGAGTGTTTCTGTGAAACTTGTTTATGAGCTTGCAGTGAGCTCTGCTCACAAGAGACGCCAGAAAAGTCTGAAATTGTGTCCATGTGTTTTAGAAGGTGTGGAGGAAGTTAGTTCCACAGTTCCAAAACTGGGGTATATTAAGGACCATGACACTAGAAAAGTTATTCAATACATAAAGAAGTTTTTCAAACTAAAATAGTGTTGCAGTGACAAGTTGTAGCCAGTGATAGGATTACAGGTCAGGAAAGGGCAGCTGAAGTTTGCTTACAAACAAGAATATTTTCATCGTCAAATGTTTGTAAGCTGGGGAGGGTTTTAAATCCATATGAACCTAAGATTTTTGCACAGCTTTTCAGTTTGATGTGGGGCACTAGGAAGGGTAGGGATTATGTCTATGCACAGCTTAAAACAGTCTTCCTGCAGGTACCCAGACCGAGCACTAGCAATTCATAGCACAGAGAGTGAAGCCCCTCTCTACCAAACTTCAAGTCTACATTTCTCAGGCTACATCTATTTATTGTGAATGTCTCTTTTTCAAGCAAAAATTCCATTATGGTCTGATAATTCTTTATCAATAGCACTAATATTGGATTATTTCAGGGAAAATAACTGACGTTTTAAAAACCTCAGCAATTTATAATAATGTGAAAATTGAGATGTTTCTGACCAGCTCTAGTTATAGTGGCAAATTGAAAATACAAGAAGTATTCCCTGGGAAACAGAATATGTGAAGATGTGCAGATAACAGGCTGTGGTTTGGGTTTTTTACTTATATAGACCTCAAATGGCCCTTCTGGATCATGAAATCCATTTCTGAGTCATGCATGCAAAAGCACTAACAATCTAATGAGGTTCAGCGCATAGATCAGAAGGCCACTCACAAAAACAAACAGAAATGTCTATGTTCCACCATCACACCCTTCATAGGAAAATGGGCAAGAACTCAGAATTCAGTTAAAATACTAATGTCTCTTTAATGCTCAGTAGCAGATATAACTCATCTCTTAACTGATTTAGTTTTTTGGCTGCATTTTTTTTTGTGATGCAGGCAGGCCTATGGTGGCTAACAAGATAAATGCATTCTTGAGTTTCTGCTGCCATTCACCTCTCATAATTCTGAACACTGACAGAAGTGCACCTTAGCAAAATCTAATTGGTGTAAAGATTCAACCATAACATACCTTACCAAACTTATGTTCTTTCTCCTGACACTCCATCTCCACACAACCTCACTGCAATTCCTCCCCAAAGTAAAAACTGTATATACATAAACCCATAATCTACAGCTGAAGAAACTGCTGATTTTGCATGTTGTTGTTTGGGGGTGTTTTAATTTATTTATTTTTTTTTTATTTCAGAGTAGTCCTGCACTCTTTTTGTATTTACCCAGAGGTGTATTTTACCTGCTGACTGTGTTCTTCCCTCCTCAGCATTAGAAGACTAATAACATTAGATATGATGCATGCACTGTCTTCTGCTTTGTCATTATTCTGCTGGAAGATGATAGTGAACAAACAATAGCTAAAACATCCTCAAAAGCTTCTTTCCATTAAGTGCTGATCACGTGCTAACCTAATTTTTTCACACAGATGAGTGTATTTGCAGTAAATAAAAAATAGAAGTAACAAAAATTGAATATGGATAAGTTGGAAATATTCCCTGATATGATCAAACCCAGTATATTTAAAAGGCAATGATGCAGTCCTTGTCAGCTTTGATTTTGAGATGAAGGAGCAATTTTCATCTGCATATCTCAGGAAGTTCATTGGCAATAGCATAAGGTTATGTACACAATTCCCAGGGCTCAGACTTGAAAGGGCATGGGTAACCAGCCTCTTGAAATACATACATGAATGTGTAGGTAATGAAACAGGTACACATCTGCTGCTGTGGTGGCTCTTTGGTTGCTGTCCTCTTTGCAAGCCATTGTGGCTCACTTCACAGTTGCTGCCTGGCTCCATCACTCTGCCCTGTGCTTGGTTTTACATGTGGACTCCTACTCAAGCACTTTGGGAGCTTTGCAGGGTGAGACTTGAATCAACTCATCAGACATTGACTTCAATGGCAAGCAGTACCTTTAGGCACCAATAGAACAAGGTTTACTGCTAGTCTGATAGGGGACTGGCACATTGCTCATAGGGATTAAAAATGCAAAACCAAGGGGAAAATAAAAGCAGATAAAAAACATGGATTATTTTCAGAATATTAAACTTCACAAAATAAAATAGGTGTCCAGACTACTCTGCATTTGAAACTCAGGATAAATGTATTTAAAAAGTAACAGACAATGACACGGAACAAAATTGCTCTCTTTTGGGCTCCCATTGTGCAAAATGGGCTCAGTGCTCCAATTGCATTTGAAATACTCAGAGCTTTCCTTTTCTCCAGGACATCTGGGACAAGTGTCTTTATTTAAGAAACGTGTCATTTTTGCCAATTTTAGTCAAAACGCCTTTTGCTTCAATCTCCATTAGTAAGAAGAAGGAGGTAGAGTCTCGGAGAACAAGTCTGTGATAGAAAACTAAAAGAAAGGAATTTTTTAAGGGTAAGAAAAAGGAAGATAATGCAAGATGAATACTGCAGGAATAGCTCCACACAAGATGCCTTCTTGAGATTAATGAATTTGTTATACATGCCCGTAATTACTCCCATTCACATGGAACAGGTCCAGCTGCTTTCTGCACCCACAAATGAGAAGCAGAAGGAAGCAGAAGAGAAAACAGCCATATTTTGCTATGTCCAACAGTTAAAATCACTGGATAGAAAATAAATTATGCTAAGCACAATTAAACACAGAATTAACAGTAATCATTTGTAACATAACACAACAAGACAGCTGAGATAAATGAGAAAGGGCTTTCATTGCATCGCATTGAGAAACTGAATGATATGTTGCCAAGATACATGTTTACAGAAATATGAACCTGAGGTCAAATAACTGGTTGGCTTCTAGCTGTAGGTGTATTCATCTATGCCGTGTTTGAGGCTGCTTCTAATCCCTTCCCCCAGTTCTGTGTGTGCTAGAAAAACACCTACTCTTGTAACAACTACTATTTTAGCATTACTAGGGGCAGGAATGCTAGTTCAAATCCAGGCTCAGGCAGATCAGTGAATGAGTTAGACTTGCCCTGCCCCAGCCAGATTAAAGATGGCACAGTGAGAAACTGCAGCTGCCACTCCACTTTAAATCACTGATCTTTAGAGTGCTGCTGCTGGCAGCAAAACCAAGCAAATTGAGACAGGGTGTACCTGTAAAGTACCTCACGGGCAGATGCAAGCTTGGCCAACACGTGCTTCCGGAGTACTACGAAAGCCGCATGTCTCAATTAAAGCCGTGGCTTGGGCTTATGTATGCTTGGTTCCTCAACAGGTCTTAAAAGTTTGGGCCTGTACAATAGTAATACAGGCACTCACCTTTGGTCAGCTTGAAGTGTAAGGACAGCAAACACGTGTAAGCCCGAGAAGTACCGTCTAGATTTTTTTACAGCTACAGCTATGTTAACTTTCTAAGGCTGAGATGTGTGCAATTCTTAAAAAAAAATAAAAATCTCCTTCATCTGTTGCTATAACAACTCTCTTGCTTTTCTACTCAGCAACAGCCTTGGCTCAGACTTTAGTCTCATTATTTCTTTTATTGCCTTCTGTGCTGTCTTCCAAGATATTTCAACGGGCCATAGTGGAACAAACTATCACCTTTCATTGTACAATTATAAGTCTCAGCCATGGAAGAGGACCAGAGCGTGTCCCAGTACCCTTGGAAGAATTGGCCCCAGGTTTACATTGTATGGTGGGGATAGTTGCCCAAAAATACTACAGAGCTGGGTTACTGCCATAGCATGTATCCAATTCTAGGAGGTCAGGAGTGCTCCTGGGAGCTGCAATAAGCAGACACTGAGTCTGTGCACCTAACATGCCATGAAGATGATATGGATAACCTCTGACATCAATGTGTTTAAAAGCTAGTTGGTGTGATACTTCTGCTTTGCCATTTCTAGCAGCCGTTCCTGCTCAATGCAAGAAATAGCTCACCAGCTTTCAGGATATTCATCTCTTGAACATCATCCTCTGGGTTAGGAGGAGACGGAGAAGCGAAACCACTTACGTGCACATCAGGCCCACTGCTGGCAGCGGGTGAGATGTTCCTCTGAGGATGAAACAACATGGAGAGAAACCACCTTCCAGTTTTGCTTCTTCATTGAGTCTCCTCCCAGGATCTATTGCTCCCATAACAGATAGAAGCACTCCTCAGGCTCTGTCTTTCAGCAGTTTTAACTCTTGTGTCAGAGACATAGAAGTGTGCTCTCTCTACCAAACACACCCATGCCACAGGCTTTTCACAACCTTTGACAAGGTCAAAAATTGATTTCTAACTCTTGATATTAAAAGACAGGCAGAAAGGTTTCATGGTAGATGTGTGGATAGAACAGCAGATCTGAAGGAGATGAGACAAGCAGGGCCACAATGAAATTGTTTCTTTAAGGATCCGGATATAACCCTTGCCTATAGATTCCACCAGAAACCCTGGAAACCCTGGCTCAAAATAAGGAAGGCTAAATCTATTTGGTTTCTCCCTGCTCTCTTTTCTTCTAAAGAGTAGCTGACAGGTGGAGAGTAAGCCAAGAGAACAGAGTCCCTGCATTAACTGCTAATGGAGACAAATGCCAGGTGTAGATGTCAACTGCAATTTTTCATTCCCTGCTGATAGCAGAAGGTTCCACAGAGCAATGCCAAAATGTTAGGGTAGAAAATGCAATCATGGCTCCCCCAGTCCTTTTTGTGACTTTTTGAAAAGCTTTTTGTTTTCAAAAAAGCAATTTCTCTCTGGTACTTCCATTATTCCACTTTGTCACAGTTGATCTTCATTAAAACTGAAGACACTATAAAAGAAGACACAATTTTAGAGTAAAGGTAATTGTTCTGTAGTCTGATTCATTGCTAGTGCCAGCATGCAAAATAATGTTGTGCACTCACACATGCTGTGTAGTGTTAGACACCAACACAAACAGCAGTATATTTCCCAGTTTGTTTTGATTTAGGAATTACAGAGAAATCATCTGCTAGAGTAATTTTTCTACAAATGGAAAGTCACAGCCAGAAAGAAGATTTCAATTCATAGACAGGAGAACCTGGAAATCTCAAGGTTAACCTGAAGACAAGACTGGTGTTGACTTTTTCGAGAGCATGCTTTGCTGGAATGATCCTTTTATTTTTATTTATATTTATGTGAGTCAATATGATTCTACTTTTGTGGAGTGAAGTGGACCCTAAAGACACAGGGATTTCTGCCTCAATCATCAAAGCAGGCATTGCACTTATAGCCTGTGCAACTGCGTAAATCTGAATAGTTTGCTACGATGCTTCAATTCTGCATATTGACCAATCCCCACATGGAGAGAAGAAAAAGCAATTTAAGATCACCAAATTTCTCTCAGCAGTTGTCTTTTGGCATTATAATTCCCTCTGCATGAAAACCTTATTTATGGTTTCCCTCACTTGTAAGATTGCCTGCCTGAAACCCACTGAGTGTCATTTTAAAGTGACTGATTTATAGGCTATCTGTTCTGAATCAACAACCAGTCATGGAAAGCATGTGCTCATTTGATGGGTATGATTTGTCTGGAGTATGTCTGTCCATTTAGTGGTTGATAATGCAGTGTTCAATGGTCTGAGACATCACAGTGAAATGTACTTGCTGAGAGGCTGTGAGAGCGGGGGAGCCAGGAGAAGGTACTATGCACTTAATGGGTTTAGTGGGGGCAGTCATGCTTAGAAGATAGCACCTGATATGTCAAAAGTTGCCTTAGTCTTTTTAGAGGGGGTAGGTGTTTAGTAATCAATTCCTGGAAAAAGGGCTAGATTCTTTCTTTGTTGAATTAGTGTATACTGCATGGGGAAGGAAAGGAGAGGCAGATTTGAATTTAACTGGAAATCCAAGAGGCTCCAAGGAAATAGATACAAAGTCTAATGCAATTGACTTGGAAGGTCCTGCAACTACTGGTACCCATGAGCACACAGGAAAATACTGCCTTCCTGAGTATTTGAGTACTAAACAAAGCCCTGTGTGAACAAGTTGGCTAATATAGAAGAGGATGTTTTCTGTTTGGTTTTAGTGTGAACAGATTAACAGCACAGCTTCCTTTTGACTAAACATGCATATTTTGTCAATATTTTAAATGACACTCTCTATTCTGGACATTGTAAACAAACTTCTATTCTCATCCATTTGAGCCTGATCTGAATTAAGGATAACTCCTAGATATTTGTTTAACAGCAATGCCCTCCTTGTAGCATTGTGATGATCCTTTAAATGGGAATACCTGAACAGTAGCAAGCAAACTAACTTGGGCTCCAATGGGTAACTAACTGTGCCTCCTGTGAGCTTGTGCAGGTTTCGCTTCTCAGATATTATTGTATTCTTTTTGAGGCCAGAGAGAATGACAGATAATGAGTATTCTGGTAGCGATCTAGCAAAATTTATGATTAACAGATCATGTGCAATGAGTATGGGAGTGTCAGGGAAATGTTGATTCTTCATCCATCTTTGCTTTTAGTAAAATAACTGGGCCTGCAACCTAACATGTCAACTCTTTCAGCCCTATCTATTATTGTAGACTTTGGTCAGGCAAGGAATGCTATAACTATGGATGTTATAGGCAACATTAACATAAAAATAACATTAGGTTTGGTAGAAAACTTGTCAACAGACGTGTACCAAATAGAAATGCCACATCAGTAGCACACACAATGAAATAAAAAAACTAAAGCATACATGTTTTAGTAAAGCATCTCATCTTCTGAGAAGCAATTACTCCCACCTACATATCTGCTTTTTAAGTCCAGTCATTTAGAATGATCTGCTTACAAACCTTGAGTGGAAGAAGTAGGCAGGCATGAGAAAGAGGAACAAAAAGAGGTGGTTGTTGTCATGGGAGATAAGCTTGGATTACAACTTCATAGGAGAGAAAAAGGACTAAGATATTCAATACCATTGTCATAATTTTTGAAAAATAAATATTTATAAAGCTAATTAAGCAATTAGGCAGGCCAGGATTTTATGCTGGCATCTTGCCCTTGACTAACACAGTTTCAATTTTTCTCACAATATAGCTGCCTAGTGAAAAGACTAATTTAGCTGTAGTGCTGATGTAATAGATTGAGCTGATCAAATTAAACTCACACTTGAAACACACCGTTCCTTATGTATGTATGTTTGGTGAGCAAGGACAGCTTAGTAACCAGTCTGAATAATAATAATTGCATCTTGCATGCAGGCAGTTCGTTGTCTACAAAGTGTTGCAGATCTGGAATTTTCTGCTTTTTTTCATCAGAATTCAGAATGTTTACTAAGTCTCCACTCAAGAATTACAGATACTGTCCGTAAATGGCTGGTCAATTAGCAAGGCAGCATGAATTTCTAGAAATGCTGGAGAGAAGGGTGAACAGAATTCATTACAATAGAATTGTGAAAGTGACTTGATTTTTGAAAGAGAAAATAAGAAGAGAGGATGAGAGGCAGGAAAGTGCAGAAAAATGAAGATGGAGCTATACTGCCCTCATTGAATACTTACCTCCTCCTGAAGCTGAAAACCTGTCAAAAACAGAAAGAAAACGAAAAAAATTTGAAAGCCATGCGAATATGTGTCAGTTAGTAGCAACATCTAAAAGTTAAGCATCACCTGGTTTTGTGCAGAAAGGGAGGATTTACGGGTTACTGTGACAGGACCATAAGAAAACAGTACAGGGTTGTGAAGAAGATACTGAACAGATTGAAATAAACAGCACAGATGGATCTAGAGATCACTTGCATGCAGATGACAGCTTCAGAAAAAAAGGGATATAATGGTTGTAGAATCTGGCCAATACCCTCCCATCACAGAGGTATGCATTATACTATCACTGTTTTCACCACTGGTACCACAAGGGGCAAAGTATCTCACTTACTGGGTTCAGACCGGGCCAAGGAAAAAGATATAGATATATATATAATACATATATATAAAACATATAATTGTATATATAATATATAAATTATTCATTAAAATTAATATATAATACCTAATACCTAATATATAATATATAATACATAATATATAATATATAATTTGAGCTGAATGATGTATTTCTGACGCAGTCTTCCCAAACACACAGTTTTGAGCAGATCAAAACTTTGCTTTGGACAGGAAGCAGTGGAGATGAAACATTAAAGCCCCCCTATATTTAAAAATAACTGTTTTGAATAAATGCTGTGATTGGCAATTCTGTGCTTAGAAATAACATTTTTCAGTTATGTTGTTGAAGTTAAATAATATTATTGGAAAATAGGACAAGCAACATTAATCTTAGAATTTTAATACAGGGCAAACCACTTTGTTTCTAGTCAACAATATGTCTGGACTTGTTTCAATAACTCAGTCTTACCTTTTTTTTACACTTTCAAACTAAATTTAGTTGCAAAATACAGTGATTTAAGATAACAGAAACAAAACAAACTGGAATGATGTTCTGAGTCATAGCTCTTGTGCTGCTCTGAGTGAGGAAGGACAGACTACAGGGTTTCAACAGCCCCTCGGAATACTCTGCAAGCAGGATTAAGGAAGCTGCTTATATATCTCTCCAAAACTGAGGTACAAGGGTAACTCGTGGGATATAGCTGTGCTCTCTGCACCCTCATTAGCCTTCTTAGTGTCTTCAAAGATGATACGCTATACTTCTGGCTTGAATACCAACCAAGTAACTCATCTGATTCATGCAGGGAGGACACGTGTGCTAAATGTCCAGCACGTAAGTAGGATTAAATAAAAAGAGTTGTTTCAGCTTCTCATCCTGTAATGTCAAGTGGTCCAAAGTCACAGATCAAGATGGGTAAGAACCAGTAGACAGAAGCTAGGTCACCTCAGAATTACAGGTTTGCCATTTTTAATTTTTTTAGTATATAAAATGGAAACAAAACCACTTGAGTTTTATCAAAGCAAACCTACAATATTGATTTCAAGGCACTCAAAGGCACTATAGTAACTACTTAAGGCACTGCAGCAACCACAGGCTCTATAATAACCATAAATATAAATACTGAGATATGAATAAATACAAAAGGTGCCAAGTTGGCCAGAGTATGCCTTTTCTGCTACATAAAAGAAAAGGAATTATTTTAAGATGGGCATAACTAATGCACTGTTGAATTATTAACCTGTATGAGTGTGCCAGAGTGATCAGTTCATTTTTAAGCTTTCCATTTTTGCAAAATTGTATAAAATATTTCAATAAAATAATTTTTTTACTTTCAATTTTACTTATTAAAAAATAGGTAATAACAGTAGTTATGCAGTAATGAAAGAATAATCAGGTATGCTCACAAAAAGTCTGGAATAAATGAAGAATATATGCTCCATGTGTGGCATTCTTATCACAAACTGTTTCCCAAGGAACAAAATGGTAAAAGCGTGATTGAACATGTTTGCAAACCTAGGAAGTATCTCTACCAGCCTGTTATACCATCTATACAGAATAATATTGTTCAATTAAAGTATCACAGACTCTTATTTAAGAATATAAACTTTGACTAAATAATCCTATTTGTGACAAAACCAGACCAAGAATTGTATACTTTTAGCAATAAATAAAAATAATAACAGAATCAAAACACCAAAGCAATGTAACACCTTTGAGATGGTTTAATTAAACTGGATCCAACAGGGATTAATTTGTTCCCTGTCAGCAGCTCAGGTAGGATCTCGAAATAAAAACGATATGTCAGACCTAATTGTGCCTTATTTAATGTGAAAATGGCAATAGACTCTCTAGGAGCCACCGGAATAGTAAAACAACTTTTTAAATGACTTCAGTAGTCTTGTTTCACCATTGCTTGGGAAAATACCCTGCCACTGGTCCTTGGCTGTTGTCTTAATAAAACACCTGTCCCACACAGCAGTGACAGAACTACACTGAAATATCTACCCTCAGAGTTCTGTGCATCCCTCTGAAACATCCCAAGTTGGCTGCTGTCAAAGAGATGATGAGCACACCTTGAATAACAGTACAGGCCAAGAAGATTCCCAGTGAGAAGAAAAGAAGAAATAAGAGAATTGCCATCCCACCTTCCTGATGGCTAACTCCTGAAGGAGTGTTGGTGAAGAAAAGCTATCAGTTGTCCCACTAACTGGAACCCAACTGTAATGTCACAAGCCTGAGATCATTTATCTGGTGTCACAGATCTGGTGGCTGTTTCCCCCGCTTTTCATTGCATGTACGGGGCCAGAAAAGGTATGGTGATAACAGACCTACCACCATAGCAACAGAACTTCTGGAAGGAAGAAGAGCCCAGGACTCACCTGAGCAACACAAAGGTCCCATTAAGCACAGATACAGACTGGGAGAAGAATGGATTGAGAGCAGCACCGCCAAGAAGGACTTGGGAGTGCTGGTTGACAAGAAGCTCAACATGACCCAGCAAAGCCATCTGCATCATGAGGTTGCATCCAAACAAGTGTGGCCAGCAGGTGAAGGAAAGTGATTCTCTTCCTCTGCTCTGCTCTTGTGACACCTCACCCGGAGTACTCCATCAGGTCCAGGGTCCCCAACACAAGACATGTACCTGTTGGAATGAAGTCAGAGGAGGGCCAGTTCAGCTGGAGCACCTCTTCTATGAGGACAGAAAGAGAGCCGGGGTTGTTCAGCCTGGAGAAAAGGATCCAGGAGACCTTTTTTAGCCTTTCAATACCTAAGGGGGCCTGCAAAAGAGTTGGAGAGGGACTTTTTAGAAGGGCAGGTAGTGATAGGAATAGGTGGAGTGGCTTCAAATTGAAAGAGGCGATTTTTATGTTAGATATAAGTAAAAAATTCTTCCCTGTGAGGATGGTGAGGCTCTGGAACAGGTTGTCCAGAGAAGCTGTGGATTGACCATCCCTGGAAGTGTTCAAGGCCAGATTGGATGGGGCTCTGAGTGGTGGAAGGTGTCCCTGCCCATGGCAGGGGTGTTGAAATTAAGTGACTTTTAAGGTCCTTTCCAATCCCAAACCATTCTATGATTCTATGATTTTTTTGCCTTTCTCCAGGCTTAAGGAGTCAAGATTAGGGGAAGACAAGGGAAAGAGATGCAGGGCTAGTAGGGAACCTAGCAGAATAAGAAGATGCCAGGTTTGTCATGCATGGCTGCAACTACAAGATAATTTCAGGAGGTCAGGAAGTCCTTATTCTTATCAAAATATTATTTCCAGAATGGAGACAGTATACCAGGGCCTGATCTTGTATTGGGGCAGCAGTGTGTGCTCTAGGACTCCCCTGCCCACGGGTAATGTACTGTCACAATGAAGTAGATTGACTTACGTTTTAAGAACATCATGGAATTTCAGAAATGAGTCAATAAAAAGTTAGAATAGACTTGACCATTTGAACACAGCAGCAGTAACGCTTAGGTACAGCTATTTCACAGATGAAAGGCAGATGTCAATAGACTTAGCAAGAGTAAATCCCATTTAACAAGATACATTACACTATCTGTTAGAGTGCAGACAAAAGTAAACATACATCTGACCTAAAAGATCCTTTACAATCTCAAAAGTTCATCCTGTGGGACTCAGCATGGCACACTCAAAGGATTAGAAGCACTGAATGAAATCTTTCTGAGATTCAGCTCTGTGATAGACTCTTGACACAGGTTTAATATCCCCATTTTATACAAAGAACACTTTTCACAACCATGCTACCTCTGATCTCACAGTCCTGATCTATAAAGATCTCCAAAATGCCTTCCAAAGACAAGCCTAGAGCTAACAGTTTAAACTCTACTGGTCACAGAAAACAGAGATTCAACAGAGATATTGATTTCATGGCAGAGTATAATTTCCTTTCCCTTCCACTAACCTTCCCATGATCCACAGACTATAAATTATCCTTAGTCCCTCCCTCCCTCCCTTTTTTTCCCTCAGAGAGGGAACTGCCTTATCAGCTTTCTGAACTCTGCACATACCAACTATGTTTTCCTTCAGAGATAGTTTGCTTGGTACATACCTGAGCAATTGTTTCAATTTTGTACTTAGCTCAGAAGTATGTTAATTCTGTTTCAGATTTGTGTGCCTTAAAATTTGTCTACCTTTCCAAATTATGCCAGTCAATTAAAGATGGTATCTCAATGTCCACATCTGGTTCTACCTGTTGTCTTTAGAAAACTGTTGCTAAAAACCTCACATTCAAATCTCCTACATAAATATTTCTGAAGTTAGCAGGTTAAGAGAACGTAGTAAGTAAAACACACTAAGTTAAACAAAATATGTGACATGATGAGACCCTATTCAACAAAACAGATAAGAGGATCAATATGTAGCAGTGGAATCATAAATAATCATTCTCAACATGAGAATACTCAACATAGACTGTGTCTAAACCCTGTGCCTGCTCCACCTGCTGATTCAGGGAAGCAAAGGTCTTCTCTAGGGTCGGTATCACATCAGACCATTTGTTTTGTTGTTGTTTTGGAAGCCTTCAAGGAACCTGAAAGACATTTGATCTTAAGAAAATTCAATCTAATCTAAGAAACCTGTAGGGGAGGAGGGGCTCCTTCAGGCTCCCCCTTGCTCGGAATCTGCAGAAAGGCCAAAGTATCTCTGAAATATTCTCAATAAATGCTAGCTGAGGACAAGGTGCCCAAGATAGGGGCCACAAACTGAGAACACCACCCCTGCTCTCCATGCCAAAGACAGCCATGATGTAAAGGATCGCTGCTCCCAGGTACTTTGCCAGTAGGACTCGATTGTTAGGGTAGACATCCCTCTCTTTACTGACGTAATAGGAATAAAAAAATGAAAACAGGTAAGATAATAAAAATAAATTCAGAAAATAGTCACCTTGTAAGCTCTGTGCAATTTTTTCTAGAAACACTGGTACTCATTTTTCCTCTTAGTAAGTGTTTCAGCTAATCAGTAATAAAAAATTATCCTATATAACTTCATTAGCAGCATTAATAGCTTCACCATAGTCATGATGAAATTTTGTTATACTTTTGATCATTCAAAACAAGTGAACATTTGCAAATATAATACTAGCAGAAAATAAGAGAATAATATGTAATAATTCCATAAATTTTGTTTTGATGGACAGTTTCCTTTCATACATAAGCATGCTCCACTTTATTACATGAAAAATAACACATATCTCATAGTACATTGTGACATGGTTGTGATAAAATAAAGCTGTGAGCCAACCATGACAATATTTCCAGAATGCAAAACATTAGAGTTAGCACTGGGAGACATTTCCCTTTTTAAATTTGTTAGATGTTCTAAGTCCATCCTTTGCTGCAAGTATTATTTTTACTGTACCATTTTTTTGTACCCTTCAGGAGTTATTCACAGAAAGTGAACACCAGAAGCAAAGTATGTGTCAAATTACAATTTATGAATGCAGGAAGCCAGCTTTTAGATAACTTAGCCAGCACATTCAAGTTGGAAACTTAAAAAAGTTTAGCACTGTGTTTTGCTATCAGACAAGTATTTATTTTTAAAGACAGCAGCTACTGATGGACATTATTTGCTTTTTTCTGTCTTTAAAGATTCTTTTGAAATCCATAAACTTAAGTAAAAAATTACATCCTGTGACTTTAAGCTATTCTTTTTTGGGTTAGTAAAAAAGAAAAGTAGATACTGCATATGAAGTGATTTTTTAAATTATATTACTATGGGTTTTGTTATTATTTTATTTAACCCTTAAGAGAGTCAGTGGAGGGACCAGATGCCAGAGTTACTGAACATCCTATCAGAGGACAATTTCAGAGAACAAGAAAATGGAATAGAAGGTCTTGCACTGATCAGAATCAAACTACCAATGCTTTGAGAAAGGGCCACTTAGAATTGAAGAAATAGGGCTATGAATTCATACCGCAGAAGATCATGGGCTGATGGACTCCATGAGAAAAAAAGCCCAAAAATTCCTTTCCTCCCCACTACTCATGGTGTAAATAAAAGGCCAGGTGCTTTATTAATATGAGTGCAACAGTAATTTGCAATGAAGAGAAGTCTTTCCTCTGCTGTTGTGGTGGTGTTATAGCCAGTGACCAAGAGGCTGTTTTCACAACACCTGTCTGTCCTCTGTTCCCCATGAGACCAGTTTCCCACAAGCCAAAGCAATGCTTGGGAGTTTAGGAGATAAGTACAAATGTCTCAACTTGTAATAAAGTCTTATCCTTTGAAAGAAAAGAAAAGAAATACATTAAATTCAGTTCTAAAGCTCATTAAGAAACTTTATTAAGGGGGTTTTGTGCCTGGAAAAGATCCTAAAATCTTAGGAACATCTGGGAATTCAGTTGGAAATACAAGTTATTTAAACATCAAAGTACAATCGGAAGCAACTGCAAGTTTGAGCACCAGCACATGCTTACTTCCCTGTGTCAGGACATCCGTGCAAAATTACAAAGCATGTATCTTATTTATTATCTGTCACACATTTTACCCCACAGATTCATCTACTTATTATTCATTACATGAAGGAATCAAACCGAAGGGAATAATCTCTTTACTTAGCATATGTCAGCTGAAAAAAAATCTTTGTCTGTCCATCCATTAGTAGTGTAGGAGTGAGATGCATAATTGATCTGACTTTCACATTGTTGAAAAATAGAAAATAACCCTGCTGACATCAACAAACTATTCAGCTTCTCAGATTTTAATGACAGACACTGATGCAGCTGTCATCTTTCTTGAGCACGGTGGCCTAAAGCGAACCCAAGTTTTAAAGAAAAATGAATCCAAAGCACAGAGTGGCACAGACAGGAAGGCTGGTCACGCCCATGCAAACCAAGATGTGTAATCTTGGCACAACACCGCCAAAAACATCGGATAATTGAGACTACAGGCCCACTGCCCATAAACTGAATGCAACACTCTTGCTTTCTGCTGACAGCTCTGAGAAAGAAATGCTTCCTCAGTGGTGAGTGATTGGACTCAGTTGAAAGTATTCTTTAATTTCTCACAGGAATACCACCCCCTTTTTTTTATCTCCTGGGTTGTTGGCTGCCCATGGAGGATGTGCACAGAAGAGAGAAGAGGAACAACTCTGAAAGGTGGTCCCCCACCCCCACACCAGTGACTCCAGTATTCAGGGCCAGGTGAATGTGGTGGCTGAACAGATATAAATGCCCAGGGTTTTGCTTTCCTTCTTGATGGTACTCTCTGACACCCAAGCACAGAGAGAGAGCAGGAGCCTCTGCCAAACCAGGCTTGGATATTAAAGTGATTGTATAGGCACAGAACTGGGGTTTAACATCAGGCTGCCATCACTAACACACTCCCAGACTCACTGTCTGAAAGGAAAGAGATTTGGTTGACATCAGCAGGTGCCCTCAGCCCTTTCAGAAAACCCTTCCTAGTAACACTCATCTTCAATAAAAGAACTCTGTGCTTCCAGAACAGGGCACAATACTAACCCTAAAACAATCATCAAGATCTTATCTACTACTGAGGCTGCCAGGACAGAATCTCAGACACCATCTGTAAAAGCACTAAAGCCTCAAAGTTTGCTTCTCCTAACCTCTTTGACCCTCTTTTTCTCCCCGATCTCTGACAGTTTGGCCAGGGATGAAGCTTCCAGCAGCAGGAATCTATGTGGCCTTTTAAATGGTCACAGTCACGTGGTGATAATTTAAATACGGGTACATAGGTCAGGACTCCACTTCTGAAAGCTTCTTCCTGAGCCTGACCTGCCAATAATCAGCTTCAGTGCAAGAGTTAAGTTCTGTTCTTCCAGAGTGATCCAGGCACCAAAAAAACCCCAACAAAAAACAAAATGAAAACAAAGCAAATAGCCCAAGATGCTTTAATCTGAATACAGAAGTCCCAAGTTTAAGTTAGGCCAGAACTCTGACCCACAGCAACAGGAGAGAGTGGCAATAGTATACTGAAAAAGAGAAATGGCACAATAGAACAAAACAGTGATGATAAATAAGAAAACGAACTTTTTAATTGTTTTTTTTCCTGGGTCAGTGACCAGATCTCTTTATAATAAGTGAATTTTGTACACTTACTCAGCTTCTTATATTAACATCTGTAATTTGCATCCAAAAGTAATCCAAAGGGTTCTGTTTATGATCCAGGAGCAAAAGTTTACCTACATAGGTCATTATCTGCTTTCAGAAACAGACATCCTAGCACTCTCTTTTAAACCTATTTTCCCTCCCCAAAAGCTTTTCTAGGACTGGGAGAACAACTAAGGGATACCCATAATGTTCTTTTATTTCAGCTTTGTCTTTGACCATGAAAACAGTAGAAAAATCTTGGACAGATTCTGCCACCCTTCCCTAAAGCACAAATGAAAATCACTAGCATTACACAGGGCAAAATGACCTTGTGTACATCTTGATGCCTCAGAAGGCTGTTGGGATCTGACTGCAATGAGAAGAAGGAAAACCAAATTTGTGCCCATTTTTTTTCACAGTTTATAAACATTCACTTAACATGCAAGAACAATTGACACAATTCTAGGAAGGTGATAAGGTGGCTGAGGTGTTTGGGGCACTGTAAAGGACAGATGGCTGCCTTGTTCCAAAAGAAATTTTTCAACTTCATCAAAACAAAAGGAAAAGTTGTAGTTATAGAAGCACCAGTCCAGCCACACAAAACATGTCAGACCCACAACATTAAATATGCAGTAACTTTAAACACAAAGGAACATATTTTAATATGTGTGCATGCACATATATACTTGTCTGTATATATATTTGTATATAATAAATATTCACACACATTTATCTCCACACACACAAATGCATGCTTAGGCTTGAGGCCAGACAATAAGCAAAGGGGGCTAGCAGAGTACACATATGAGGAAAAAAACTGATTAGAATTAGAAAGTTGTTGGAATAATGGAAAGATTAAAATTAATGGCTCACACATGCTACAGAATGGGAGAGAAGAGTCTTTGCCTTTTATCTGTTACAGCATCCTGATTACTTCTAACTCCGTGCCACAACGAGGAGGTTATTTTTGCAGTTGCCATGCTCTTTTTGTGCCAGGGAATGAGCCATGCAACCTCACCCCTGCTGCCCTTTGGCATGCCATGCTACCAGCCTTCCCCTGGTTCTTGAAATGTGTCAAGGAAACACATTCCAGTTTCTGGGATGCCCAGATTCATCTGGGACTGCTGACACCCTGATGGGTTTATTTGCAACCCTAATTTATTTAGAGCTATTGTTTCAAAGAAAATAGGGGGCCCTTGTGCCTGTTAGGCTTCATCTTAAGACGCCGGAAAATACAAAACAAGTTAATCCCAGCAAAGCAAAGGGGTTAGGCTGAAGCAGTTGCACACAAAGGAAAAAAGGCAGGGAAGTACAAAGTACTAGGCTCCCCTTAACTTCTGTCTGCTACCAAGGCTTAGAGAGCTGTGGCATGCTGAAGGCAGCCAGGACTGGCGCCACAGAGGCATCTGTGAGATAGAGACCTCCATATGTGACTGGGGTCAGGCTAAAGGGACCTTTTCTCCAGCAACATCTGAGTACGACCAGAATCTCAACACAAATAAATTAATTTCCAGACACGTTCCGCTTACTATTTAATTTTATGGGAATATAATACCAATTGTGATGAGCCTGCGAATACGTAAACAGAAATATTTTTCAGCCCTGTCTGGAGGTTACACGGAAACTTGACATACTGATTTCTCACGCTACAGCGGAGAGAGAACGGGGCTGGAATTTGCCTGATTTTCCATGTCCCAGGCACCATGACTTTCATTTGTTACATTTTTCACAGCCTGATTACAATTTATAAATATATCAGAGAAACCATTATCTTCAAGATGCTGTTTCCACAGAGACCACACACTTAAAAATAAACCAGTAATACATATTACTAAGTTGGCACATGGTATCTCCATTTTCCAGTGCAACATTGCAAGCAGGGGCCCACGATACTTAGCACTTATCTGTTTAATTTGAATCAGATTAAGAAATTTCAAACATTTGGGGATTAAAGTTTTAACATATTAAGAGATGGATGAACCTTATCCCAGATGAGAAAATCCTGTTGGAAAACTAAATAAACTATTCCTTAAACTTCCAATTAGAATGTGTAGAATGAACAAGTCATGGCTGATTTTAAACTGAGAGGTTGGATTGAAAATCTCAAAAAGCTAAGAATTCAATGTTCAAGTTTGAAAAATGAAAAAGAAACAAGGAACAGACAATTTTCATGTTAAAGGGGCTTCTTTTGTTTAATTTAAGTTGACTCAAAACTTAATTTCCCTTTAATGGGCACAAAAGAAATAGCCATTAACCAAAATTGGTCTTCAACCTCAAAAGAAAATAACAGTCAACATACATGTACACTGTGCACCCAGAATGTAAAGTCAATCATATTATACACCCTAGGGAAAAACATGAAAAGCCATTTCTTCCTCACTTAGAATAGTTGCTACCAGAACTACCAAAAATTTCAAGAGCTATAAACTCGGAATTACTGATACGCTACTGGAACACTATCAAATGCCACCATTTTATATTTGGAAAACAAACAAACAAAAAGGCATTACCAGCAAAAAAATCCTACTGATAAGGAGATCTAGTTGCAAGAATACAAAGGAATTGGATATTTAAAGAAAGGAAAAATTGAAGAAGTAGCTAAGACATTATGCCAATTTAAAAACTCAGTGAAATCTCAACAGGCAAAATAATTAAGAATAATAAGATAGAATTTTTAATAAGACCAAGAAGTGCCTGACCAAGGATACTTTTCAAGATAAAGAAAGATATCATGAATAGCACCAGAAAACAAATTAGAATGTTCACTAGATATTTACATTCTAGAATTAAAATTATAAAATGAGAATTCATCTATTTTATAGAGTACAAAACATTTCAAAATAATTTAAAAAGGCCACATCTCCCATGATTAAACATGTGCATAAATAATCAGCAAGTCTGGATAACTTACTTGCACCTCCACAATGCCTAAAATTCCCAAGTGGAAGGGTTCTCCAATTCATTAACAGTTATAAATTATTTTTATTATAATAAATAATGGAAAACTGGAACAATTCCGATAGATGGGAGTACCGCCAAGAAAAAGAAAATTATGGGTCTGGAAAAGAAAACTCTGTACCATTCTGTGCCAAAAACTCATATCATCTCAATTTGTTGAAGATAATCTCAAAAATGTTGATCACTGTGCAAAAATGATCTGACAGTAGACAGATTTTTATTTTGTAGCACTTTCTAGCAGGAAGGGAAAACCACTGGAATGTCGAACTATATGAGCTGAAGGATGCTCTCAGCATGAATGTGTCTAGATGTCAGGTTTGTTTTCGTTTGTTTTTTCCTGAGCTATATTCCTTACTGCAGCTCCTGAGGCTGGGGCTCTTTGCAGACAAATCCTCCTGCTACATGGTGGGGCTCTCAGACCTCTGATTATGTGGAAAGGCACCAAGTGTTTTCAAAATCCTTTGACGCTGTTGTGCCAATGGGCTCAAAAATGCAGTTGTCTGCACAAAAAAATCCATCACCACAGTCACCAGGAGGATGAAAGCAGGATTCAGCCCACAGAGCTCAAATGAGAGCTTGAGGATTCTTGTGATATCTGAGAATGAATTAAAAATCTGAAAATTAATTAAAAGCACAGCTTCACAACTGAGACATTGAACATGGCATTTCATCTGGAGTAAATGTTTATGAGTAGTTATATTCTCGCTACCTTGGCAAAAGGCTATAGATTTGCAATTAATAATTGTGCTGCTATTAATCTTTGGATGAAGTGGGACATAGCTGTTAAACAGAGACAGTCTTTTAAAAGGAGATTCATGTAGATGAGTACAGAATCTTTTCAGGGGATGAAAGAGGAAAATTGGCAAGAAATGTTTTTAAAGGCTTATTACTAAAATGAACATATTCTGGTCACAGACAAACACTTGACTCTCCCCCAAAAGAAGTCTCTCTGAGTCAGCTGCAGCATAGCCGAAACTGCTCCTGCCCTATCCTTCTGAAGCTGTGTCTGCTTTTCAGATATAGCACTGTCATGATTTTAGTAGTCTCCATCAGCAGCTCAAACTCTATCCCCTGGCATTTACACAAGCAGGTTCAGGGTAGAGAGACAGGGGCAGTACTACTGCAGCTAAATCCAGCAGAAAAGTCTGTCTGGGATCTTAGATCTTCCTTTACACTTCTTTTGGTCCGGTGATGAGGCAGTCTCAGGAGACCAGATCAATTTCCACTACCAGGGTGCACAGTGAAGATCAGTTTCCCAGAGATTCTCTACCTAGATTATCTCCTTTCTCTGTATTTTCCCATTGTCTCCCACCACCAAAAACAGCGGCATGAGGCCATGTGCCGCTGCCTGCCCAAGAATCCAGGTTTGACACAAAAGGTCCTCCTGACAGCTGTTATTCAAAGCTTCAAACCCAGTCTTTCCTGGTAGCTCTTTTTCTCTCTTTTAAAGTAATCTTCCTGGATATCATCTTCATGGAAGCTCCTTTAGAGATGTAATGGGCCAGAAAGAAGGAAGTTTCTACTTCAGCTTTCACCCTAAGTGATCCTCAAGTCTCCCCAAAGACCTTCTGAGTTAATTTTACAGACTATTAGAACCAAGTCCCTTGTCCAGTGTGAAGAGGAACCAATTTTATCTACTTATTATCCTCACTGTTGCATGATGTGGGGAAAACACACTGGCTTGTTTAAAAGGCATATAAGTGAGAAATTAAAAGTGGCAAGTGGCTAAATTTAGCCATCCATAAGCCTTTAATTTCGCTACATATTTGGAACTAAGTAAAGCAAGAGGCTAATCAGGTGACACACTACTAAAAAACTTAATGGGGAGCAACCAAGTGCAAGTGAGTTCATTAAATGGTGCAATGGGAAGTGAAGTTGAAAATATTTATCAATCATTTTCTCTGAGATCACTGAGTAATAGACAACTTTCATGAGTTTAACAAGCATTTCTTTTCAGAAGGTGATTTATTACCTAGGTATGTGTACTTTCACTGATGAAAACATTATTGCTTAAAAAATTACTTTAGCATTAGACACAGGAATTTGATATCAGTATAGTTACTACACTGACAAAGATTGGACCTGGAGATATTAAAGCTTCCATATTTCAGAGCCTAGAAAGTTCTAATGCTCCCCGATTGTACCAGGAGGAAATCTTTTAACATCATGTGTAAAATGTTCTAGTCATTCCCCAGTGAACATCACAAGCTATCCAAGAAATATCTAATGAGAAAATGAATGAGAAATGTACATTAAGAACATTAGAAAATGAAATTTTAGTTTTGGCTAGTTTTGTTAGGTAATACAAATGAGCCTTTTGTCAATGATAGGACTGTTTTGTTGATTCCACCCACTCCTGAGGCAGCTTGACAACATTTAGAGAACAGTGTGACTGTGGCTATACCATTATCAACTCTTCAGAGGAAACCTATCTCTTTGTGTTCATGACTTACCTGTGTTGCCTGGGCTGTAGCCATTTCTCACTCCTGAGTTAAATTTTATTATAGTAGATGAAGAGTACAATATGCCTCTACAGAGGATTCAAGTTAGTCATCCTTCCCAATCCTTCCATGGAAAGCTTATAACACTTCAACAAGCTGATTTTCCACACTTTCACATAAGGGGGTTTTTTCCATCCTGTTTCAAAAAACTTGTGAGCTGAAACAAGTCCATTCTGCTTCTACATGGTTATTCCTTAACATGGACTTCTAGCCAGTTAATACTTATTAGGCTGCATCATGCAATTGAGAACTTTAAAAGAACATCTGCACAGAGCGAATACAAGAGTGAAGTGTTTTATTTCTCATCTCATTTGTTAAGATATAATAGAAGATTATTATGCAGACTGATAGAGATTATCCCTAGTTTAATTGTTAGAACCAAATGATCATTGCACACTGAGGCATAAAATGCAAAGTGTATCAAGTCAGGTAGTATGCACAGACTTTGCAAGGCCAGAGAAAATAACAATTGCTGTGGAGAAGAAATTGGTTATTATCATGGACTGACCTTTTAATAAGACTCAACTTTCACTTCCTTACAGTCACATAATGACTCAAAATTTTTTAATTTCTATCCTGATTGGAATCCCTCAGCCAAAGTACTAGGGAGAAGACAGTGAGAAGGGGAAAAGCAAGTTAGAAACAACAGAAAGATGTTTAGTAAATCATAAATCAATGCTTTGAGGAAAACTATGTAAACACAGTAAATTTCTAATATAAGCTCTTGACATCTTCATGTAAAGCATTCTAATAGGGGAGAACTTAGAAAGGAAAATACCTGCTTCTAAGGACTCAAAAATTCAGATTTTGCTTGCTTTGGTGAAATTTTAATTTGCCATAATTTGCTTCTGCTGTTGGAGAGCATCATGCAGTTAGGTTTCAGCTGACAGGAGTTCAGCTCATGTGCTGTCACACCACTTGGCAAGGGGAAGAAAAACTTCTTAGACAGGGATGATAAAGTCACCTTGAAGTGAATATCTGATCCAAACTAACAACTTAATGTGGATGTTACCTGTGTGTTGATATACAAGGACACAATGAACAATGTAGCAGAACAATGATAATGGTGCACTTACAGTCATCCATGTGCTACATTGCCATGATTACTGCAGCAATGGTGACAGTAGTGTATGTCCTGTACACTTTATCTTTGTTTCCACTCTGCGAGCACATGGGCATTACCACTGCACAGCCTTTCTCTTCCAGGAGAGTGGAGGGAGAGGTGCTCGAGATGCACCAAGTTCTTCTCACTTTTCCTTTCCGCCTCTCTGTCAAGTGCCCACCAGTGAAGCACACTGGATTTGTGTGGGCACAGGACAGCTGCTGCCTCAGAGAGCTGGCCAAACTCTTGAAGGGAACTGCAATCTGCAAGGAATTCCCATACTTGCAAGGCACAAGAAAGAAAATTAACCAGCTTCCACTTTCTGCAAAAGCGAGCAGACAGATCCATCCTCTCACACAGAACCCCCCCAGGCTCCACTGACCCCAGCCAGCCCATCAGAACACCCACCAGAACAGCATCTTGGCAATCTGTGGTCTTGTAGCCTGGGAGAGAGGCAGGAGTGCCAGTCCCTGAAGATTGCAGTGGCACTCTCTCCATCACTAGGGGACAGTCAAACTTTTCAGTTGGCTAAAACTTGGTGCTAATAATGCCAGGGTTCAATCCCCTTTATGGGCCATTCACACAAGAGTTGTACTTGATGACCCTTGTGGATCCCTTCCGACTCAGAATGTTCTGTGATTCTGTAAATTTGTGAGAAAAAAAGGAAAAGGACTTGGTTTTCATTGAGCAAGGTGACCTTCTTAGAAGAGGAACATTTTTTCGTATGGGCTAATCTAGAACAAGTACCATTTTTATCTAAGCCATGTGTTGCAAACTGCCTGAGCTGGCTAAAACAGCTGGTTTCCACAGCACGCTTTTCTATAGAGCATTTAGGTAATTAGGAGCTAATCATAAGGCACAGGGAAGCAAGATTTAATGCAGAATCTTTCAAAACTCATTTTCAGTTCTCCTTGCTGTGCTTACCTTCATCTGAGGAAGGAGTGAGAGGAGGGGTTAAAAACCATTTTATTAGAGATGAGTGCCTTTGTATTCCTGCCTTTCTCCCTGAGCTTTCTTTTTGCTCATAAGACATCACAGTCACACGTTTTACCTGGCCTTCTTACAGAGTTCAGCCTGGAATAGCATATACATATCCTCTTGGAGGAACATTCCCTGGATTTACACTCTGATGAACCAACCTCCTCCACCTTTCAGAGACTCTGTGAGTCTGAAGTAACTGAGGTGTCTGCCCTGTTTTTAGTTAGAACATCCTCCTTTTGAGATAGAGGCCAAAGAAGTCAAGGATGGGTGGGCAGAAGACTCTGGTTAAGAAATGACAGCCCATGTAGAGAAAAAAATAAAGGTGCAGTAAAAAGGAAAAGATATAAAAAATATGTATTCTACATACCAGGGTTATGCATCCTGATTGTGGCCACACAGGTGATGGTGGTTTCCATCAGCAATACACCCTGTGAAAAGCTAAACACACTGGCAAATTTCCATGTGAACAGAATGCAATCAGTTGTTCAGTGTAGAGTAACCTGGTTGAAAATGGCAGGTTTACTGAGCTACCTGCAAAAAGCAGACTTGTACCAGGCACTGCAACTCTTGTTTTTTCAGAATTTAAAAAGTACTAGCTCACCAATTTACCATATAAGTTTACAGTTCA
Organism: Campylorhamphus procurvoides; assembly: GCA_013396655.1. Taxonomy (NCBI): domain Eukaryota; kingdom Metazoa; phylum Chordata; class Aves; order Passeriformes; family Dendrocolaptidae; genus Campylorhamphus; species Campylorhamphus procurvoides. The sequence continues at coordinate 82,529 of WBMV01004889.1, read as the reverse complement.
CTAAACTTGATGCAGATATAAAAGCTGTAACTGATCATCTGCTGAATGAAATTAATGAAATTGCTTTCACACCAAGCCTGACACTGCTTTAGCTTTAGAATTCAATGTGAAAACCCCCATATGAACTATTTTTGCATTCATTTTATTGTCACATATGAAGAAAAAAATTCTCTCTGAGGCTTTTGAGAAGAAGAATTTTCAGACTTGATTCCAGTTCTCATGAAATGCTCTGCTGTAACCAGTCTGGAGTCTGAGAGTCCTTTTCCCACCTTCCCTTCAAAAATTAGGTGCAGTTTGGGGGCATGAAAGCACTGGCTTCCTTAGGCACAGTCTTAACAATATTCTTTCCCAGTATCTCTGCCCATCAACTACAGTACCACATGTAGGCATGGGAAAATAGCTGGCTTCATTTCCATGCACATTCCTGACCTCTTTGCTTGTAAAGCCAAAAAGGTTATAAATAGTGATGGGGAGTATGTCACATGGACAACTGTGGGCCTAAGACCTCGGATTATTTCACAGGTTGTTGAACAGCTGCCTAAAATACCCTTTCTGTCCTTCATGACTTTTTCTCACTCATTTCCCCAGAAATGTACACAGAAGAAACAATCTAGAAGAGATCTGAATCTTAATAAGCAAGAAACAGCACTGCTTTTCCTTAAGTAGATCAATTTACTAAAACAAGATTTCACTCTCTGGTTGGTAAAGCATATGGAAAAAGCCACTATAGTGGTTAAGGGCTAAAGAAAAAAATAGCACTAAATATGCTATTCACAAATAGCATATTTGGTGTATCACAATGGTGATGCTGCCAAGGACAAAGAAACATTCAGTGAAATCAGTATCTATGGCAGCTGATACTGTTCATGCACTTTAAAGCTAGAAGACTCTGCCTTGCAAGAGGGGGCTTTGCAGCTGTATTTCATTCCTCTTCCCCAAAGCTCCTAAGACCTTCCAGGGGTCTCGGTGTAGCAACCTGTTTTCAGTGGCCCTACCAATGTTCCACATTACTCACCCTCCAGCATGTCTTTTGGACTGAGGCTGGGAACAAAGCACAAAGAAGCAATTAAGCTGTGTAAACTGGACAGAAGTGGATGTTGAATCAGTTCTTCAGGGCCATGAAGCAATTTGTTCTGTCTGAGGAAATCTGCTGCAGAAAGCAGATTTCATAGGAGAGAGTCACACACAGATGGGGGAGTGCAGGCGAAGCATATTTCCCTGAACTGGAGCGCATCTGGCATACCATTAAGCTACACTTAAATTACTAATGAGCTAAACAAAAGTTTTAAGTAGTGCATGATGTGCGCCTTTTGTAAGGACCTGAAATGTTACAACTGAAGGCAAATCACAGGATATTTATCTACTGAAGATCCAAAACTGTCCAGACAGATGCTTAAACAGTAGTTACTACTAGAGGAAAACAAACACACCCCAAACACAGAAACTGTTCAAGTAAAAATGATGGATATGATGGAGAACTGGGCCTGCAAATGTAAAGACAGAAAAATAATTAATGCATTGCTGACTACAGCACTTAAAGCAGGATGGCTGAGTAACTGAGCTTTTTGTCATCATATTGTCATCGTACCAGGCTTAAATTTTTACCAATCTCTAAGGCCAGATGCCACTCTCCTTATCCCCTACTATGTAATTTTGCCTATGGCCACAAATCAGGGACAGTGTCCTTGCAATACCTAAGTCTATGTTGTGGCTTAAACCCAGCCAACAACTAAGCCTCACACAGCCTCTTGGTCACTCCCCATCAGTGGGATGGGAGAGAGAATGGCAAGAATAAAAGTTAGAAAACTTGTGGATTGAGACAAAGACAGTTTAATAGATAAAGTAAAAGCCCCACATGCAAACAAAGAAAAACAAGGAATTCATTGACCATTTGTCATGGGCAAGTGGGGTTTCAGCCATGTCCAGGAAAGCAAGGATCCATCACGTATTGGGATGATGGATCAAGGAGACTTAGGAAAAGAAATGGCACCTTCCTCCTTCTTACCCCAGCTTTGTAAGCAGAGCATGGTGCCAATTTGGAGTGAGATACTCCTGTGGTCACTTGGGGTCATCTGACCCAGCTGTGTCCCCTTCCAGCTTCTTGTGCCTCCAAGCCCACTCACTGGTGGGGTCGTAAGAAGAGCCAAAAAGGCCTTCTTGCTCAGCAGTACCAGAACATTTCTGTGTTACCTGTACTGTTTTGGTCACACATCCAAAACACAGAACCATAGGACTACCAGGAAGAAAACGAACTCTGTCCCAGCCAAAATCAGCCCAACCTACAGTGCTGAGTCTTTTACAAAGAAGAGCTGATGTTCATATTATTTTTTAGAAACAAAGAGGTGACACAACTTTTGTGCAGCTCTGGAATTCTTAGGAATTCTGCATCCCTCTCAGATCCTGAGGAACAAATCCCTCTGGATTCCTTTTCTCATTTGTTACAAAATACCCTAACACTTTTCTTTTTTTCTGGTCTCTTCCACACTTACTTTCCCCATCACAAAAGAAGGTGGACTGTGATCCTCTTACATACACTACTGAATTGGGAGTCAGGCTCAAAGGAAGGGCACTGTATTACATGGGGTGATACTGATATTGGTTTGATTAACATCAATAATAATAAAAACCACCCCCCACACACAGATGAAAATTTCTAACTAGATGTAGTGATGCATTTGAAAGAGAAGTGCAAGTGATGGGTTTTGGGACATTGCCAAAAGAGCATGGTAATATTTCCCTACTGCTTGCATTATTTTAAATAGAACATGATTCTTAAAACAAATTTTTGGACAGTAAAGGTTTTTGTCTGTAGCCTGTATTAGTATTTTATCTGTATTAAGCTGACTAGCTCACAGATATCCCATCCTTGCCTATGTTGATTTGTGTGCACTTTACCAGTGGTTAATAACAGCTAAATAAATATAATGACAAAAGCTGCCTGCCTAATACTTATTTTTGAGTTTGTCCCATTGAGTTCCTAGCTATTAGTTCTTGTTTTGTTTTTCTCTCCTAAATTAAGGAGCTTTTGTGTATCCATTTGTTTTTACCATGAAACTTTTATACACTAATCAAGACACTTCTCAATCTACTCTAGTATAAAGAACAACTTGATCTGCAAATGTCACATTATACAGCTTTTTCTCTTCCCTGTGAGTAATTAGTATTACTTTCTTCTTTATACTTTAAATTTTTAATATCCTTTAAAAAGTATGAAATGGAAACAATTTTCAAGTTCTGACTTGTACTCACACAGAAAATTATGTTGCTGCTGCCATACATTCTTCTTCTCATACTCCAAGGTAAATGTTAACTTTCCTGTCATTGCATGGACTCTCCCACTGATCCAATGCCACCTCTAATCTCTTCTTCAGTCACTGCTTTCCTTGCTTATGTTGTTTATGCTTCTAGACATTTCATTTAGTTTCTTCTCATATTAAAATGCATTTCATATAAATGGATGTTGTTGCTTAGTATTCCTGATCCCTCTGAAGGACTGCTTCTTCTTCAGTCTAGCAGAGCACCTCTCCACTATACTTGCAAATGTTAGGAGCAGGAATTTAACATTCACTCCTGCATATATTAAATAGTAGTGAATTCAGTGTTGACCTTTTCATAGCCTTACTTTAGGAATATCTTCCTTCACTGATAACTTCTCGCTAAATTGTATTTTTCAAAATCTGCCAATTATTCAGTATTTTACTTATATAACATTTCCCTCATTGAAAATATGAAGGACATTTTTCCGCTCCCATGGCAAGAATAAAGGAGACAGTTTTACCTGTGTCTTTTTGCCTTCCTTTACGGTGTATGATATACTTACTGGGGACTATTCAGACATTTTCACCTAAGGAAATCCCTCCTCTTGTGCTGAAGTGGGACATGGCTGAAGCTCAGTGTAAGTCTTTCTCTCCTCCCATGCACCAGTATGGGCTTGTGACATCTCATGTAGTGTCTGAGGTCCATCTGCTTCCCAGTATGGGGACAAAGCTCTATGGTCTGAGTGGTCCCACTGGTTCAATACAGATGAAATCCAATTTAAAACAAATTCCTATAAACTGACCTTACTTCTGAATATTTACGTAGTTTGTATAGCTGAAGAGGAAAGAAGTGGAGATGTATGAGAAAACCATATGGCCATTGTGTCCACCAAAGACATAATCATGCTCTGGGTTCAAGGGTTGTGTACACCCTCCCAGAGCAGAGCCACACCAGCACTAATGTGGGTCAGTGTGGGCTGTCATGAAACTGCCACCCCAGGAGCTGTACAACACCAGAAAACATCTACACACACTGTGCTAGAGGCCTGATGTATCCAACAGCCTAAAAGTTCAGCCTAATCACAGCTGAACAGCTGTGAAAAGAAATGTGATCAATTGTAATCAATCAATTTCATCTGTAGAGAAAGTCATTGTAAACTGTGCTCAGGTATGTCTTCCACTGGGATCTTCCAATAACAAGTGCAAATATGTTGAAAGTCCTTCTTTATTTTTCAGAGCCAAATCTGAGTGATCCTATCCAGACCGTCACTAGCATATGAGAAACAAGACAGACAGCTTGCCAGCCAGCAGTCTCCTGCTCCCAGGTCATTCCAGAGGGCTGTTATTGCCAGTGAAAATTAGTGGTTACAGTCACAACCATTTCATCAGTCCTGGATATCACTAAGTTGTACCTAGGGATCCTCCATCTGAACCACAAGAACAAACTAAACCCACCTAAATGTGCACAGTAGGTTTTTAATAGATAGATATAACCATTAGAGATAGATTCTGTCCTTCTAGCAAGTTCCCAGAACACCTCTATCTCTGGATTTGGGAAACATGCTCAATCCCCAGCCTTTTAAGCAGCTTGCTTTACTACCTGTCAGCTATCCTATGAGTCTTGTACAATGAGGACGTAAACACCACATTAATGGCATAGTTAAACAAACACTGCTCTGGCAGCAAATTGGATCTGGAAGTTCCCCTGCACTCAGTCCAGTTTAAGCTTCAGCATGTCTTCACTGTACCAGCCCAACTCTCTGAGGTGCTGTGTTCTCAGTGAGACTGCTGAAGGTACCAGGGTAGAAAACAAAACAGAAAGACTTCCAACATTGCATTCTCTTCCTCCCCAGAAAGGAAAAAGTTATAGGAAGGTCAGGTAGAACAGAAATAGAAATTTGTAAAAGCTTTTCCAAGTATTAAAACAGAAGAGGGCAGAAAGTACTTGAACTGACTTTGCCATCTTTACCAAGAACTCACACATGTGACTGCTCATAGAAAAACATGTCACAAGAGAAGAAACCCTTCACCCACCTGTGTTAAAGCAGTCAGGAGATCTGCCAGAGACACCCTAGAAGACAGCACACATTCAAACTATAACAAAACTACAATTTAACGCTCAGGGTAATTCAGTCTGAGATTTAGCTTAAAGTTTTCTTGCTAATAAAGGAAACAACCATAGTTACAGGACTGCAGTGTGGCTGAATTATTAGGGCAGCAGCCTGGATGCGGGAAGAGCTCCCAGGTTGTTCCTGCAGACACCACAAGGCAGTAGCAACAACAGACAGCAAAACCATCGAGAGTGATGTGGCTTGGCTAACCTGCACTGAAACTCCCACGTGGAAAGTCTCTTTCAGAAGCCAAATGACCTTAACCCAATTTAAAGTAGGGAAAGTGGACTGAATTAAGGATCCTTGAATTCAGAATAAATCCCCAGGTGGTTTTCATTCTGTTTACAGGAAAACAAGAGTAAAGAAGTTGCTGGCTTTTTACATTTCATCCAATCTCATCAAAATTCCCTGCTACACTGATCAAGTAAGGTCAAAGATTTGTGATCCCACTGCTCTGCAACTTGCTAGAAATGTGCTTAATATTTATCCCAAATTTATTCATAGCCAATTTATTCCAATTTAACCTCATAACCACGCTGCCCTTTTATTTAAATGGCTCTTCTCCAGCTCTGCTCCATGTATTCTAGGTAATATCTTATCTTCTTGCAGTCATGACTTTGCTATATAAACAAGTCAACCTTTTTAATTTTTCATTTGAAAGGAGAATACCTTTTCACAGAATTTTTTCCAATAATCTCTCCTCTCCCACTGTAATTAGAGTTCAGCTTCCTTGGGCCTGGATGACTAGCTCTGCACACAGTGTTTCAGACATTATTTCACTGTTTCCCTGAAGGAGAAATAAATTTTAAATATTAATTTAGATTTATGCATTTAATTATGACTTTTATTATCTAAAACAAGAAACTTAGAATGTATGATTTTTATAGCTCATATTATAGCTCAGTATTTTGACACAAATTTGGTAAAATTAAGATATGAGAATATTTTCCCTCATGCTGCGCTCTGAGACAACATGATCTAAATTGAAGACTAATGAAAATACTTCTCTATATATTTTTTTATGTCAGGATTAAATAATTCATACCACATACCCTAAATAATATAGTCAAAAAAGAAATAACATACTTATTAATCTCAATAGTATTTTCTAAACATCCCATTCAAGGTTATGTGTAGGTTATAAAGATTGCATCTCTTTTCCAGAAACTGAAAACCCATGCTAAAAACCATAAAGGTCATGGAATACAGGACTCCAGCAGTCCTTAAAGTGCACTTAATTTTATTTCTATATTTAATTATTTCTTTTCAAGATTTTACTAGGCTCTCAAATAGCCTTTTTTCCCTTACTAGAGTGAGAAAATGAGTCAACTGTTAGTACTTTAAATTTTAAGTAGCCCCTGGATGGTGGCAACAATTATGCAAAGCTTATGGCTTTTTAATCTGTTTTGTTTCTTGACTGCTATGAATGTAACCTGTACCTGTCAGCTAAGCAACAGTCTTATAGGAGTGATGCTGTGTTTTTGTTGTGTTTGTTTTATGTTCTGTTGTGATTTTTTTTACACTAAGACCCCTGGTTTCATAAGACATATGGACATATATCTTCAGCTCAGATAAAAACTTGTGAAAAAGCAGGTCCCAGCTTAAGAAAGAAAAAAAGTACTATTCTGATTTATAACACTACAAACCTAGATGATTACAAAAAAACGCTTGGATAGAAAAAAACATGTACCACTTTAGTTGAACATTAATTCCATTCCTATTGGACTGAATGGTCATTTTTTTGAAATTCGAGATGCTGAATCATAGGGCTGACGTTTTGGAATTGTCAGAGCAACTTTAGTTCATGATCTCAATATTTTACAAATATGAGTTGTCAAAATGTATGTGTGTAAAAATTACTACGCCATCAGCACTCAAATATTTCTCTCCCTTAACAGAGAAAATGCAGAGGAAAAAACCAGAGGAAATGCAGGCAGGCTCCACAAACAAAGGCAGAACTCCTGGTGTGTTGTCTAATGTGAAATCATCTCCTCAGAAGGAAATCCATTACATGTTGCATATATGCAAGCAAAATTAAAGCATAAACTGCTTTTTTAAGTTCAGATTTTTAGCAATTCAGTGGTCTGAAGGACTGTTGCACCTCTTGAATTACCTGTAGGATCAGGTATCGTTGCTAAGTCAATGAGGAAGAAAGAAATAAAAAGGTATGTTCTTACAAGCTGTTCTATAAGGATATATATTTGTATTCAGTTGTCTTGCCTGCAACTCTGAGTGCATTCTTTTGCACAATATAGTTGAGTAAGACTTGGAAGTTAAAAAAAAAACTTCATAAAAATTAGTTATACAACTTCAAAAAACCTAATTTTTTGATTCCTTTTTCTGTCCTCTTGAACCCTACCTAGCCTGCTGGAAAGGCAACAAGGATGCTCTTTCAAGGGGACCAGTCAGCACTGAGCACGAAAATTCAGCTCTCTGAGCATACTGAAAAAGAAAAAAATACCTTTTTTTTTTTTTTTTTGTTTTAATCACAGCATGTCAAAATAAACAAACTAGAATAGTGGGGACTCATGCCTAATGTTAATCAGTAACTTTGTCTGATTTCAATTTGTGCGTACTTTGCATGAAACATAACAGGAGCTCTATATTCCACAATGGCAGGTTTTCTTTCTTTCCTACTTATTAGACAGCTCTATTTAGAGCATCTGAACTCCGAAAGTCAATTTATACCACTGTCTTGGTTTGCAGCTAGGTTGAAGCTTTAGGGCCCAGTTTTGGTGGCCTTCCAGACATGGAATTCTCTTACCAGTTAATGCCAGCTTTGATATGAGAATTGAGATAAAATGCTGGATTAATGCCTAGCTTACTACACTTCAAAGAGTGGCACTTCAACTGAGGCAGCAGTGAAAATATTCCTGTGCTGAACACAGTAATCATCTTCCATTTAGTGGACCAGAACTTTCACATCATTATTGAGAAGAAAGTTCAAGCTTGTGTTAGTAAAAAGCAAATAGCAGTATTGTAACCCCAAATATCTGTAGTTTCTCACACGGTTAAAGAATGTAGCCAGCAGTGGGCAAACAAAAATATTATATTGTTTCCAAAAAGTAAGTGTGTGTATATATGTGTGTGTGTATATTTGAAAAAAAGCTTTTTAAAAAAATGTAACAAGCTTTTTTTCCCCTCCTCTTGTAAGCAGGACAAAGATTGTGTAAACTGTTCCCTGTGCCATCAATCCTGAATGGAGAACAGGAATGCTGCTGATAGTAGTTGCTATTCTTTTGATACACCAGATACATGCCACACATTCCTGTGGCAGCTGACACTACAATTAGTCCTTGTATGGCCAAAAGGGGGTGGGGAAGGAGGGAGTTCTTCTGGAGAGAGTTTGGTTTCCATGGATAAGCTTAGTTTCTTCTATGGCACTATTGTCAGCCGTCGGAATCATGAAGTCTTTATACTCTGCTTTAATTCCATTCATATGTACCTTTGCATATTAGTAAAGATTTTTGAGAGGGGAACGCTTAATGAATTTCAACTTTGTTTCGTGAAACTTCATGCCAGTAAAAATGGGGAAGTGGAAAAATCTTCTCAGAGTCAAGTTATCTAGTACATGAATGACATGTTTACTGAAATGGAAAAGTTTTGCCTAGAAAGTTTTTTGGTTTTCTTTTTACAATTTTCTTGTTTGTAAATTATTTTTGACTAAGGATAGTGCAGAAGGCTTGAGGGTTTATTAAATGCTTGATTTTGTATTGATGCCTAAAATCCTGGAACACAGGCACTCAGAGAGAACATTCATGGAGAAAGATAGACAACACCTTTATTAGGAATTCAGAGGCTTTGGGACTCCGCTGGGCCTACAAAACAAGGATCTCTGCATCCAATAATCCCCGAAGAACTCCACCCTCAGTAAGGTTACAGTTTTTATACTCTTCCTAACAATTACCATATTAGATATCTATAACCAATCATCATTTCCAATTCTCTTGGTGGTCCACCCATCAGGGTCCTGGGCTATGCCCCCTGCACCACCTCCAAGGGTTTCTGGGCTCTTCTATTGCTTTGACTTCAAGTTATCTTGCAGGTGCCTCTGAAAAACATCATGACCTTCAGAAAGCCTGAGAATATGTGAGAAAATCACTTTGGTAGCTTCTAACACCACTTAATATGTGAGCAAGAAAACCTATACTTCTAAAACTCTAAAAACCTACAAAATACACACCAAACCTTTAGGCATAAGCCTAAAGCAGCAGAATTTATGTAAAGATACAGTAGGTGTAAAGAAACTAATGGAGCTTGACACATATTTATTTTTAACAAAAAAAACCAGTCCAGTGTTCATAACAATTTCATAATCTCCAATATTCATAAATAATTAAAGGTTCTTTCTAGTCTTCAGCAACAAGACTTGAAAATATGCCCATATCAAAGTGCTTTTTAGACTTTAAACCAGGATAGAAACATATATACATATTTAGGCAAATCACAAACTGGTTCAAACATTCTGTGTTAAAGACAGAGAGATGCATGAAAATCCATGTGTTGTGGGTTTTTTTTGAGTTTTTCAGTTTTTCTTTCTGGTTTGATTTGGTTTGTTTTGACTTTTTTTTTTTTTAAGTAGTTGAAAGTTGCATATTAGGCTACCTTTGGATATTTCTATGGCATCATGACGAATGGACAATTTTTGCTTAGAGGTCAGCATCTTTTCCATTCAGCACAGTTGGAACAGAAGTAAGTTGAGGCAGAGCTGCCAAGACTCTTGATTCCCCCACAGGCTACACAATTTTTGCCCTTTTCAGAAGCCAAGAGGGACAGCAGTGCAATCTATTGGTTTGCCTCCAGCTCACAGCTCAAGATGCATTGGGGGCTTAATGATCTGTGTGCTTTATGAAACAGATCCATCACTGATATGTTTTAAATAAAAGTCATGTTCTACTTCTCCGACTTAACTCATAATTTGATTATCCAAATCCAGATTTCCCAGAGGCTTTTGTAAGACATTCCAAACAAACATTTCACTCCTTTTCCTCTTACACTTGTATTTCTCATTCTGTCCCATTCAAGACTATGAGAACAACCAGAAGGTGCCTTTTAGTCCAAGAGGAGAAACAAACCATTTCAGCAGAATCCTTATCCTTCCATTGCAAACCCAGACCTCATTATCACTATCCTTGTGAATAATCACACAGGGCTTTTAAATAATTAGACCTTCTGCTTTTATGTTTCATATTTTTAAGGCTAATTTTAGGACAAAAGTAGTACTTATTTCCTTTTCTTCTCATTTGAACCCTTCCTACTGACCAAGATGAGAGAGAACCACATCTCAGGCAAGTTTTACTACTTCTTATTTGAATTCTTACTTGATATGTGTTAAATATATCCTAGGTTATCCTTAAGAGGATATTTTTAACTCTACACCACTCAAATACAGAAATGTACAATAAAAACTAGATTTCGGACTCTATATTCTGTCTTCCTTCAGTATTACTATATTAAGCAAATATTACTATAGAGTTAGTATGATCAAATGGGTTGAGCTGTAGGTTTCATGTGAGTGATTTGCCGTCAGATCAGATGTGTTCTGTGCTGGCAGTGTGCTTCACCACTGGCTAGTTTCTTTTAGGGGATCATTTTCCACCAAGATTTCCTTCTACCTGAGCATCTTAAGGTGTTTCACAGACATGGACTCAGTGCTCTCTTCCTCCTTAGTTTAAACTTTGTTTGCTGAAAGAAAGTTTAAAGAGCTGTCTTAGTAAGCTGAAAAGATTTTCAGAAACAATACACAACTGGAGAAAAGTCAGAGCACAAATGACCTGCCCTGCAAACCAGTGGCCGACCTAGAAGACGCCTTCTCATTCCCCTACTCCAGCAGTGACTCAGCCTGTATAACCAGATTCCACAGACTGCACAGCAGAACTGGCATGAATTTTACCTGGAAAGAAAACATCTTGTGGCTGAAGCCCTGGGAGCTGCCCAGAGGAACCAGCCAGCCTAACTCCAGGCCTTCTCCTCAGGAAGAATTCGCTAGAGGGAGCACACACACCACTGCCTCCCATCACCAGTACTGCAGCATGATGAAGGAGCCCGCCTTGGATTTTAAGTCTCCTCAACTGCTCAAAGTGAAATGAAAATAATAAATCCTAATGAATAGGCATAAAAATCACAATTCCAATTTCCTAGGGGGGGTTTTCCTTTAAAGAAATGTGGTTTTAGACTGAAGCCTGATTGTTCTGATGGGAAAAATACAATACTAATAAAAAGATGAACTTGTTAATGAATAAATCCCATCTCCCTTTCCAGAAAACACAAAGGTAGTTTTTCCAACCCTCCCCATTTTCAACATTTGCACTGAGATAATGAAATAATCTCATTACCATATGGTCTGAAGAAAAAAGACAAACCAGGGAATCTTGGCAGACTGCAAAATGAAGACTTGATTTCCGCCCATCTTTCATCAGTTTATTTTCCTAATCCTGTATTGCTGAGAGATTGTGGTGCAAATAATTGCATAGCCAAATGATTCAGTACCATCACTAGGGTCTGCTGGGCAGCAGCAGCTCTTCTGGAAATGACTGCTGTAAGCTCAGGCTCAGTCATGAAAAGAGGGGCTCGTGCTATGGAACAGCCATTCTCTGCTGTTCCTTGTACCCACCTTTCTAAAACACACCAGTGATGGCTATTTTTTCAGAGATGTATGCCAAGGTGTTGTTGACTTGTTTAAAACACAAAGAACTGGTGTTTTCTACTTAATTTTTTTTTCAACTAGGAACTTTGCAAGTCACCTGAGCGTGATGGTGATGAGAGTTCTCTGTGGTCTAAAGCAGCCCTTTGAAGCACGAGATGCACATCAATTCCTTCACTCTGCATATTTGCACATCCACTCTCTCCATTTCCTCCATCCAGCTTCAGGTCCTCTGGCTAGTTGCTTTGCTTTGCTTTACTTTGCCTGCTGGTGTCTGCACCTGAAGCAACTGTTGCATGTCCCAGTCTCTGCTCCTGGTTTCTCTCCTACCCTCTTCATAACTTCAAACACCCCCTTTGTTTTTATTTTCTTGAGAGAAGACTCGAAATGTTCTTCCAGACCCATTTGCAACCCCTTGGTGAAATTACCCTTTATTCTTCCCTTTCTCTGCATTCTTCAGAGGCTGCTGGCTTTTGCTATCTGTTTCACTGGCAGTCCTGTATGCAGGAATTTCTCTCCTAATGCTTATGTGGTGTGTATCCCACAGCCAGTTCAAAGCAATCAGAAGACAGGTCCCCTCAGGAGAAAGGTCAAAGTCCCACTTCGTCAATGTTGCAAGCAAAAAGATTTACCGATCATTTCAGAAATGTCAGGAGATTAATAGCCATCAGTTCTATTTATGTAGGCAAGTAAGAAAACATCACACACTGTGAGTACGTGTGTTGTTGGGAAAGAAAGGGAAAGAAGAAAAGACTTTGGAAAGGACTAAACTTATCCCTTTGTCCTAAAGGGTCACAGAGAAATATCAAGATAGTGACCACAGCCTGTAAATCCCAGTAAATGCCGTGTTGCCAAAGGGACAACCTTTAAAAAGAAACTACTGCAGCCCTCTCTAGTGGAGTGCACCATTCCAGCCAGATTGCTGTAGGTCATGAGCTGAACATATTGAGGGTTTATTTCTCTAATAAAGGGAGTAAGCCACTTTCCCTGTATCTGGATTAAAGTGATCTTTCAGCAGCTGCCATGAAGTCTTTGCTTGCTGGTGGTAAGTGGGAATCTTCCCCCACTGCTGCTCAGCTGTTCTAGCAGGCTCCTATAACATCTTTATCCAAACAAATACAGATAACCAATTCATAAAAATACCCAAAAAAGCCTAGTTAGAAAGGCAATGCTTTTAAAAACTGATGAGAGTTTTCTCTACGTGCATCTTCTCACTCCCTTTTTTTTTCCCTCATCGGTTCTCTGACATTTTTAAATTGTCTTTAGTGCCAAACCTTCATTCTAAACAGATCAATCCAATTTGAGTGTGATGTAAGAATCGATATGGCTGAGAAAAGTTAAACCCATTTCTCTCTTGAGTCTTTGAAGGCTCTTAAAATGCCAAATATTTTTCCTATTAACTGTACCATAGCCAACCTACTAAATAACTGGAAGATGCTTCCTTTTTTTTTTAAGCATTGCTCTGAATTAGTGAAAGATTAATCTTTAAAGAGCATTGGCTGCAAAGGAAACTTGACCAGCTACCTACACAGACATGACACAGGGATTTGTGAGACATCCCTAATGAAGGAATTCTTGACCTACCACTTCTAGCATTGCACACTCCAAGACCTGACTGATGAGAGACCTTTCTGTGACAAAGATCTCACTTTAACTATCACTCCAGGGAAAATAAAATGACCCTCTAAATCATGACAGAAGCAAATATTTAAAGAGTAAACCAGAATTACTCAATTTTCCCTTAAAATCTTTGTCTGTTCCTTTAACACTTGCACAGTTCTTGTCCATTTTTGTAACTCCGGAAATGTTTGTTTCAAGCAGATCAGCTACTAAGTTGGCGGAATGGTTTGCTGAGACACTTTCCTGGTCATTCCCATTCAAAAGTATGACAACTTATTGCAAGCCAAGAAGGGAACATGGGACATCAGCATCACTTTAGGAGAGAACTGGATAAGTAAGCCTAAGATGACATCACACAATTTGGCCCTCATGAAAGGACAGTCTAAATAGTTATATGGTAGTACTTAAAAACTACATTTGAGAAAAGACTCCTTTGTTTGTAAGAAGCAAAATTTTGAATCAAAGCTTATTGAGAAATTGAACAGGAGAAGCCAAAGAAATAAGTGAAGATCTTTATTAAAACCAAAACAAAACCCACAAAAAAACCCCACCCCAAAACAAAAAAACAAACCCAACCCCCCAAACAAAACAAAAAAACCCCAAACAAACAAACAAACACCAAACCATTAACCAACAACAACAAGGCAACAATTCAAAATGGGAAATGGAAGATCTTCCTCCATCATGTGTTTCCATTATTTCCTCCATCAGCAACTAAATAACATACTACCCTCTGTAAATTGTCCCAGGCACATCATCAAGAGCATCCAGCCTGATCTCTGCAGGTTGTTACAGGGTTCTCCATTTCTCGAATAAGAGGTACCTTAGCAAGCAACTTTTGCTGCATCAAACCTTTGCAGCAACTCCAATCCAGTCAATGGTGAAAATATACAAGCTGTTTGAAAGGCAAGACTCTCAGATCCACAACTGATCTGTTGATTCCTGTCCTCACCTGAAGATGGATACTGATCTTCCCATTCCAGCAGGTGTGGGTATACATGTTAATAAACCTTTGATAAACACCACAAGCACTACTTTGGCTGAGAGAAAAGTTGGTTCATGTTGGGAAGGAGATGAAAGGAGAAGCACCTTAGGAAGTTATTTTGCTCCCAGTACATTAGTAAAAGGTCTAGAAAATCTACCACATAAACACTATTTGGGCCACTGACATGCCTTTAATTACAGCTCTCATAATTGGAATTACTGCTATAATAAAAGGGCAAATGCTTGATCTCGTTTGCCTGAAAAAATGGGGGTCCTATTAAAATTTAATCTCTAATACCAGGCATTATTTTGTTAAGGGCATATCTTTTTTCAGACTGCTTTTATGAAGTGCAGATATGTTTTCAGTAAAGGAATGGCTCTTCCCAAGGAATAATGTTGCTGTCATGGGAGTAGAGAAGGTACCACTTTGCTAAATCTGGATATGGGCAGCTGTACATTACTGTCTGGCTCAGTCTTTTTTGCATTCAAGATGGTTAGTCTGGTAGTGTTTGGACTGTTCTTGCACAGTGTGTAATGCTTGGCTAGGTGCTTTGTTAAATTCAGAATAAACTAGCACATTCAAGTCACTTCCATACAATTCTCCCCTGATTCAGAGAGAGACACTGCTGTTACATCTGAATGACTCAAGATACTTCCAGTCTTGCTCTACAGTTTCTGCCCTTCTGCTGGAGTTTATTTTGCTGGAAGACATCGACACTAAATGAAAAAAAACAGCAAGGAAGATGCCATGTCTCAGCAATGTGTTTGGGACTAGCTAAATGCATAGAGGAAGGAGGGGGAAGTAGAGCTAGTGAGGAAGTTTATGATAAATAGACTTCTTCAAAGCAAAGCTTTCATAGCCAAGGGATCATATGCCTGTGCATAACTTTTTACTGGAAGTATGTATACCAAATTTTCCAGTCCTAATGTAAAAGCTGATTGGCAACATAAAAGTGTAAAGGAAGTGTAAATGGTAGGAAACTGAAAGTAAGAGAGATTATTGAAATATAACTCTTGGTTGATCAAGCTGTATCTTTTTATCCCTTCAAAAGACATGCAAACACACAGTCAGTTTAAGAATAGTTTCAAAGATCTGAAATCTGTCTTCCTCTCTGATGAAGTAACCACTCTGAGAGTATATCTGACTGTTTCTTTAGCAAAATATATTATCCCTTGTTCTGAAGTGCTGTAAGGCTAAAGTTCATTCAGCTTCAGTGTTAGGCCTGGGGACTCCTCACCTCCCTCAGCCAGGGGCAAGGAATACCTCCTGGGTACAGATTGAATTGAACTATGGAGTCAGTATTGACCACTGCAACAGATACAGTTTAGAACTGTAGAGAAGACAGAAAAACGGTCTTTGAAGTGCAGATGTATCTCATTGAATCCCATGATACATTTAATAGAAGACCTGTCCACAAAACGAAACTCTTGAGAAAATTTTATGGCAAATAGGGATCTTAAAAAAGACAAAACCCCTAAAAGAATAATTGTGCAGAAGGTAAAAAAGATAGTTTCAACAATGTTAGAAACCGTGAATTTAACATCCTTGAAAATTGAGTTTGACAACATTTTTGTTCAAATGAAAGATTTCTAAGTGCCAGACCAGAAAATATGTGACATCTGAATTGTTTATCTGATTCTACATAGTCAGCTCTTAATAGGAGACTGGAGACTTTACTGACAAATTGTGATGCAAACCCCACATTTTTAGGCAAATAAGTGTATAAAGGACTCTGCTGGAATACATAAAAGGCTTTATGTGTCTTTTGCCATATTCATCAGTATCATGTTATGCACTGAAAACCCCAGAACAGCTGATGCTAATCTAACAGCCTAAACTAATTTGAATGCACAAAATAAATAATTGTACTATTCCGGCCTACCCAATTCCAACAATTCTGCTTTACAAGCACCTGTACTGAGTCCAGTAGCAACCAACAGAGCAGCTTGCAAGAAGTTACTTGACACAGACCTCTTCCCACGTAAACAGCCTTCCACATCTGGTCACTGTGCTTATAACGTGTTTTCAATGCAGCACTTGGTCTCAGATTTCCTCTGTGAATCTGGGCAAACTGCTGAGGGTTTTCTGTACATTCATTTCCCATCTGTGTAAGGGTAACAAGAAGTTTTTTTGTTTAGGAAAGGTGTCCTGGGAACATGGAAGTTAGAGGATGAAGCAGGCATGTACTCTAACAGAAAAGATGTGCCAGCAAAACAAAGAGAAAGCAAATCTGAAACTACTCAGAGATCTTTAAATGACTGACTCTTAATATTCAGGCAAGGGCTGGGAGCCATGAGCCATGCACCACATTTTCGAATTTGTGCTTTTTGAGACTTGGGATATAAATTTTTTGGTTGACAGGAGTTCACCCAGACATTTTACAATCCTCAGCCACACCCCCTGGGTGGGGCAATATTTAATAACAATACATCAGTGATATCAGTGACACAATCATAAGGGCAGTCAGACATCATCACATCAATACCTAGATGCAAGAAAAGAAATTTTAGGAAGTACTTGTTTGCTGCAGCAAATACAATAATCACTTGCAGAGCTTCCCCAGGAATGTTTTCTGTGTTATCTGTCAGCTGACAGCAACAGCCACTTTGGAGTATCATAAGACCAGACAACAAATACTGTCCTAGTAGAAATATCTGCAGTGAAGGTTGTATAGGGAGACAACTTGGTCCCAAACAGTCTGGGATTTTTCAGTGTTTCAGGTTTTACAGCACCAGTCTCTTCACACTTGAGTTCTCTGTGACTGCCCCTTTTCTCACTTCCATGTACTGTCCGCTGGTATTCCTCTCCTCTGCTGATGGTGTTTAACTTATCCATCCTGCAAACACATTTCTATTAACCTTCCTCATCCCTCCCTCCTCAGTTTTTCCTTGCTGCTGTGACTTTTCTCCATTAATCACCAGAAAACAAGTCCATCAAGGATGTCAATTGTGCATGCAGCAATAGGGGTTTTTCTAAGAAATATGAAGACTAATTTGACAGGTGCACATTTTTACCAATTGTCCTAGTTATTCCACTTCCCTATTTTATCCCTTATCTTTAGCATTTTACTTTGTCAGCTCCACTTGCTGCCATCACATCTGCTTAGGCTATGAGCTATTCAGAACAAGAGACTTTTTTTTCTGTACAGCCAGACACTTACTAAGTAAAGTCCTCTAAAATAATTAAGATTTTTCTCAAGTCTCCCTTAATACATTGGTGATTTCAAAGTAGTTCCAAATGGGCAGGCAAACACTGGTGCTCTCAGCAAGGAGGTCAGGGAGTGAAAAGGCCCTAAAGACTAGCTGTTTTGATGCATTTGAGAATAGTCAGCATGAAATTGGTTCCATTCTCTTTAAAAGGATTAAAAAGCTCCTAACAGCAGCCAAACTCTGCTCCCATGGAAGTCAAAAGCTTTGCCATTGATATTCATGCAAACAACTGCTCAAATGTCAAGTCCTTTTCAAAGTTCTCTCCCACACACCTGGTTTATACTGAACACATATATATATGTATCTTAATGACTGCACTTCAGCTAGCATTACTAATAAAAACAAAATAAAGCCACAGAAGAGACCAATATTTTACGCATAATTTTTACGATGTTTCTTTATGAGCCATGCAGTACTGTAAGCATTGCACTATTTCCCAGTGTGAAATAAAATAAACAAAAACTATAAACAGGCACAAAACATTAAAACATAAAATAAATCATGAAACAAGCAAAAGTACATTTTTAACTACTGAAATCAGAATACCAGTTCTACGTGCAAAGGCATTATCCTTGCAGTAGTGATGCATGCGCTGATTAAACTCACCTATCTGTTCTGCAGCCCCTTGCAATGGCATTTAAAGGATCATGTAGATGCTTCTGAGATGTGTGTCACATGTCCAAACCCCCTCATTGCTAGTAAACAAATGATCACGAACTCAGTAAGTGTGCATGTTCAGTTAGCAGGAAAACAAGGTGTTCTGAGCCCCTATGTTTAACACAACTACAGCAATTGCATTTTCAGAGCAGGCAGGTTTTGCATTAGTGATAAGGAGAATGTACCCCAGGGATGTGGAGGCAGCAGCAGCACTGACTGCTTACTGGGGATGTTATCTCCCTGTTTCTTTCTTTCTAATGTCACGTTTACTCCCAAGTTGATGTAACTTTTGAAGACAAGCATCAGTCACAGTGCAGAGAGCTTCAGATTCCCCATTTTGGGCAAGGAAATAAGAGTTATTACAAGTTATTACACCTACAACTATAGCCCAGGGAAAAAATTTCTGCCTAGCCAATACACTGCTTACATGGCTCTACTGCATATTGAAATATGGAGATGCTAGGGGAAAGGATAAGAGAAATTTGAGTGCCAGAGTTTAAAATAAGGTGGTGGAGGTGGAAGAAGAAAATTCACCCCAGGTGGTACTGCCACCCTATAGTCAAACGACGCTTATCAAATTGAAAAGGTTTGCCTTTCTGAGAACATCTTAAATTGCAGACCACTTGAAAAAATACCTCAAGTTAGATACCCAAATGTGTTTTGCAAATGTGAGCTCTCAGCATAAGGGCTCAGAAACAGGTGGGCAGGATGAGAATGGGCAGGTAGGTAGAAAACACACCAACAGGGCAGAGAACGGCATTTTCTCACCTTAAAAACCACCGAAAACTATTACCAAAACATCCCCCTCAAATGTCAGCTCCGCAGGACAGGGTTGTTCTTTGATTTCCAGCAAGTACCAGTGCAGCATTTAAAAAGGCACTTTGTGATTATTTTCCCTTTCCTTAGCCTAAGCTTTCAGGCAGCTGTGGTTTAACATTGTATTTTGTGCCTACAGTGAAGACACAGACATCGTCCTTTGACAGTACCTGCTGGGAGAACATGACATACTCTCAAGTAATCTTTTCTAACGGGGAGAAAATGACCTTTTGTGTAAAAGGTTTTCCCAGATTTATGCCTCAGTTTACCCAGTAGGACAAATATGATTGTCAGAACAAATCTGAAAACTGTTCAAACTAAGAAAGGACACCAGCTTAGATCTTTACCAGCCCATCAAGAGTCACAGCAGGAAAACTATAGAGGCTTTTGGTGAAGGCTCAGTGAGATATTTCAACTGTGACCTGTTAAATTTCTAAGTAGTGCAAGTAAGTATGATAGTGCGCAGCCATGGGGTCTGGCACTCTTGTTAGCTTGCTACATAAGCTAAAACTTTCCAACTATTTTTGAGACAGAGACATGAGTGAAGATATTCTGCCAGGAATTAACTATAGTGTAAGGGACTAAGATTGAATGGAAAGAGTTCAGTATAGAACACCAGTCCCAACCTCATCCAAAACCAGATTAAAATTACACTGACCTTTCTGCTGCTTAATCAGCTCTTTTTTTCTGCATGCAGGCATCAATCAAGAACCAGGATTTTATGAAAATTATTTTATAAAATAGTTAAGCAAGGCATATGATTAAGTTGCAGTGCCTAATTATCAAGACCTTTATTTTTCTGGTGAAGCAAGGGCTGAGGCAGAAGGAGATTGTCCATCTTCTCCCCCAGTGAGAGAAAGGCACAGTAATGCTCTCCTCTCTGGCAGAGCTGGCAGGATTTGCTAGGCAGCACACTGCAGCTCCAGGTGCTGCTAGCCCTGCAGGTGAGCTGCTCCCTGCCCCTTTTGCTCAGGCCCTGTCCCTCTCTTCCACTCCCTCCTCTACCCCCACACTGGCTGCCCTTCATGCTCTGCTCCTCCTTCCTCTGCTGGCCAATATGGCCAGCTATTTCTGTCATCTAGTTGTCTGCTTGCTTTTTTCTTTTAGAAATATCTATTAAAACTAACAAAAAAAATTGCAAAATAATTATATTTCAGGCCTACTCAGTGCTGGATTTAAATTCTCTTTTCCTCTCAGTTATATGTCGAAAGCTCTGCTCATCTCCAGACTCCCCTCTCCCCAGCACAGCCCATGGTCTCCAGGCTTACAGAAGGGGTTGCTTTCAAATAAGGTTTTCTACGTGATTTCTAAACTAGCCAAAAGTGAGCAATCCTGCCTTGACCCACGGCTTTTCTGGGATTAACAACCCCCTGGGCACAGACCTCTCCTCATCTTTCCACCCTTTTTGTCCTGGCCTTCCTAGTACTTAGTTTGGAATATCACTAATTTTCATTGCAACAGGATAGGTTTTACTTTCAAAAGTATCCGTGGACAGTCAGAAGAATCACAGTCTGTGAAAATGATACTGGGGCTGTGGAGGACAGCACTTTGCAACCTAGAGCCACACATGGCTGTGCATGGAAAGCAACACGGGAACAAGGGGACTATGGCCTTGAACATGCAATTGCAGAAGTTTAATGGGGCATAGAGTTATAAGTTAAAACCAGTTGAGTTTTGGTTTTTACGCCTCTTTATTATAATGTCCCTTAATTGCTTCACTTCCTGAAAGTCCTAAAACAGACTGGTGTCCCACTGAAACACATCAATGAAGGGAAGACAAAGTCTTGGCTAGCTAAAACCAGAAAGCTTTCCTTCAGATCCCCCAAAGCAGTTCCTGTTCTGCTGGGGAAGAAGTAGCCAAGAAGAGTTTCAGTGCAGTCCTCACTAGTGAAGTAGGAATCAAAAAATAAGTTAAAAAGAAATAAAGAGAGATTTAATTTTCAGAAATGTTACTGTTCCTACCTCTACCTCATGCTGCTTTTTACCACTTCATCACAAAAACTAGACTCAGAAAACCCAGGAACCCAAAACCTTCAGCCAAGTGCAAAGTCCTATTCCTCCTTCCCACAAGGCCTTTCATGAGATGCCAAGCTCTGAGAGCTCACAGACTCTGCTGGGGGGTATTGGCCTCTGGCACAAGCTGGTGCCACACACCTGCAGACACCCACCTTTCCTTCTATTGCAGATGCTTTGGCTGTACACACCTTCCCTTGACTTTAGGCATGGTCAAATATGTTCTCTGGTTTGTCACCTGGCTGTAAGAGACCTCTGCACATTATCTTCAGGGTTTTAATTAGTTGTTCACTATAAAGGCACATTCCATTCTCAGTGTAATCATCCAATGGCAAATATCGTGCCTAGGAAGTTCCTTTCCTAGTGAACTCATGTGCTAAAGATTCCAGTAAATTCAAGATCTTCCTGAAGTTTGAAGAGTCCTGTTCTTGACCTGAGAGCAACTGAATTTCACAGGGAATATATCAGAGCAATGTAAAATAACCCACTACAGTAAAAAAAAAAAAAATTAGAAATGCATGTCTTTTTCACATTTCCCTAATCCACTTGCAACCCTTAATACATTTACTTTTATTATGCTTTCTGTGTATTTGAACTGTAAAAGATACACAGCTCTTTTTGATGTTCTTATTCATGTGCCATTTGTGCTAAAAAACTAAGCAGTTAGGGTTTTGTTGTTTCTCACAGAGATCAGTTTCCCAATTCTTTTGAGTTGCAAAATTTCCATTTGTTTTCATCATTACGGTTTTAATATAAAAGAATCATGTTAATTCCAGGTGGATTTACTTGTTTAACACCTCTCAGTTCTGAACTCAGTGGATTTGTCTTCTTGTTTAAGCGGCACTCACACTTTCACTGTGAGATCATATATCGAAGCTGGAGAAGTCATTCTAAACTGGCATTTGCCTTTTGTTTTTCAGTATCCTATGTAGAATTTCCTAGACAGCAATTTTGTTCAGTCTGTTTCTGAAATAGGAAGATGCAGATGTCAACAAATGGGCAAATCAGTCTCAGACTGCTCCATACAGTGTTACCTCAGGAGTAGGATGTTTTCCCTGAATGGCATGTTGGTTTGGGTGTGCTCCAAGACAACAGAAGGACCAGCATCGTGGCTTGCCCTATTATATTGCAACACCATGGTTCTGCTAACATGAGTTTAACTGTGATGGCAGATTATATGCCTAAAGCACAGCTTTTAATTTGTGCTAAATTTGAAATACCCATTGTCCAGATACTTCAGGTTTGATATTTAAAACTGTTGAAAATGTCAAAGTCCTGTTGACATTAAAGGTGAATCTACTCTGAACAAATATGGTGCCAGGCGACATTAAAACACCCTCTGAGAACTCATTTTCTAAGTGTCTCAAGTTTGGTACCTGGAATAAGTAGAACCTGTTGACTCTACAGAGTGTTCTAGCTGTATGTGTGTGAAAGAGGAGTGACTGCACCCACAGCAGGGGACTGCTGCTTCAGGAAAAAACGTGAAGGGACCACTCAGATGTTTGCATGGAAAGCCATACTGCAGAGAGAGCACCTGTTTTCTTAATAAAAATCAACCAAATGTTGCAAACAGAAAAGAACTCTTTTTTTGCACTCTGGACTCTACACTAGGTCTGTCAGAAAGAGAACTTTTTGGTATGATCTATTAAAGCACTGCCAGCTTTTAAGGTGAGGTGGAAAGTTCAGCCTCTGCAGATGACAATTGTCCTTTGTCACCAGAGAGCTCAGAAGGAAAAATTATTACTCTCAGCTGAAAATTTAAGCTGAATGAGAATCATGCCACCAGAAAGACTGTTTGCACAGTTCTGCTTTTATAGTTACTGCCTTGATATTTGGGAGAGAGAGTAATAATGTGCCGTGGTGTACAGGAGCCCTCTCCAATTTATCCACTTGACTTCTCACATCTTTTCTTCCCATTTGTGGCATTCTTAATCAAAGGTCACAGGAGACACTGATACACAGACAAATTTTATATATGGCAAGGCAAGGTTATCACACCTGATGAATCCAGGCTCTCTAACACTTCAGAATCTCTAGAAGAGAGACGCTGAACTTGGGGTCATTCCCATTTGCTTTCAAGCACATTCTTATATCTACATACATTCATACTCCTACTCATTATATACATTTGTATAAATTTATCCACATATATTTACTATATATATATATGTACATTTCAATTCAATAGGATCTAGGCAGACTACAGGGTTAACTACTCCCCAGTTAATTTTTTCAACTAACTAAAAATCCAGCCTTGAAATGTAAAAAAATAAAATTAATGGTTCCCATTTCCAATCTGAATGAATAAAATTCCTCCATTTTACATTGCAAAACTGAATAATTCATTTTCAAAACAAAAACCTTTTCAAGTGTGTTTTGAAATGTTCATAGGAAAGACATCATATTTCATTCTGCCCTAGCTTTTGCTGTCTTGCTCAATATGACAAAAGACACCAGCGAAAGAACAGGAATAAAATGTTGTCTCCTGGAGGATAAATCCTCTCACATCATTGCTGTGAGCCATCTGCCGTGCATTTTTAAGCATCTTGCCCCAAACATCAGAATTAAGTGGCTGCAGGGAACACTCAGCATCCCAGGCAGTTACCAGCCAGTTGGACAGACTTCTGGAAAGTACCATCCTAACAGCCCCTTGCTGGGGTGAATCTAGGGAGCATGGCTATGCATTTGGAAAAAAAGGGTCATCAAGGCGTGTGTTTCTTAATTATGGTGCTGACTACGGCCTTCAATTATGTTTGGCATGTCAATACATTAAATTTACTACCTGGGGATTTTCAAATAATTTTAGCTTTAAAGAGAAGTATTTAACTGATGGATAAAACGAGGCATAAAAAGGGTGAAAGAATCCCTCCAGCTTGCCTGCCTGGCTCTGGTAGACCTGCAGAAAAGGAATAAGGTACACAGAATTATTTCCTTCACTCCCATGGTTCAGTATAGAATCTGCTTCAGCCTCCACTGTTACTTGGAAAGAGTCACATGATGCTCCTAAAACCTAAGAATACTCTTTATTACCAATATAACAAAATTGGGCTAAAATATCACCACTACAAACACCTTTTACAAATGGTAAAACAAAATTTTCTCAAGCTGAAACAGATAACTAATGGGAAAAACAAGTAATTTCAGATTAAAATTCTGCCAATGCCATGTCAACAAGAAAAATCATAGAAAGTTTAAGAACATGCAGTAACTTCTCGAGTGTTTGTATCTTCTTTCCATGTCCCACTACATTTTACCAGGACCAGTACTGCAGCAACTCTCATTCAAGCTTTTGTGGGTTTTTTGTAAGGCATTTCTGGTATAGTTTTGGCAGAGAAGCTCATTTGCTTTTCTGTGCAATACTATTTCACCTGTGTCCTCTGTGCCCTCGTTCCTGATGTTTCTTCCCCCCTCACATTTATTATTTTATTTTCCCTTCCACCCTTTGTTTTTGGGCTTGTTTTCATTTGAATTACAAAGAAATGATAAATTCTATTCAGTGTTATAAAGATGTTTCTTTTTATATTCTGAGCCCATTGTAGCTGAATTCTCTTTTCAGATCTAAATGGCGAATTTCTTCCAACGTGACCTGCTGCCTCACACGTGCCCCTTACTAACATGGTATTGGAGCAGAAAAGACACGAAGATTCACTGTGGAACTCAGAAAAGACCATAACCTTACAAAGTGAGTTTCTTTCAATTCCCTTTGACTATGTGTGATTTTAGGGACACTTTGTACTTCACAGGAGCACTGAGTGATGCATAGGGTCTCACATTAAGTGTAGAGACACTCCCCAGTAACAAATCTAAATTTGCCCTTTCTTCCTAAAAGTAATTGAAAAAACCTTCAGTTGATATTGACCCCAACAGCAGGAAAATAAGGTTTTGATACTTACACATATAGATACATGTATCAATTCACAAAATATGTAATCGCATTGAGAAGCACGTAAAGCTTGATACAAATCTGGAGCATATTAACAACTGAACTGCTGAGTTCATTTGTGCCCTGTCAAAGAAAAGGTCCAGGCAGGGGGGCATCTGATCCTATCTCTCTAAGATACAACTGATTTTTTTCCTTCTTTTCCATATTTGCCCCAATTTTCTGGAAAAATAAGAGGGTTTTACTCAAAAGGGGACCCTGCCTGTGCTATAATCTATGTCACTGTTAAATCATTTGCCTTCTGAGCATAAGGGAGTTCTCACTCTCACCTGGCTCTACCACCTTTGTTTTCCAAGGCAGCTGCCACTGCTCTAGGAGGGTGCTCTTTGTCTATTTAAATGTTACTTGTTTACCCTTTAAAAATCTCATGTTCAAAAGGGCTGAATGATATAGCTTCGATTTATCTCCTGTTCAATTTTCTTGAAATCAAAATCTCCATCCTCCATGCAGCACAAAAAAAAAAAAGCGCCATTTAAATACTCAATAAGCATCATTCTTCAAATTATCTGAAAGCCTGACAGAGTTTTTAGGTCAAAGTGACCACATAGAAGCTGATTTCTGTCTTCTCTGGGGAAATAATGTCCTGGAGACCCATATTAACCTTCCTGTACCACAGTGATCAAATTATCCGAGTTTTCTGCAAACACTAGCTTTGCCCCAAGATGACACTGACCTGGTTGATCCTTCTCTGTCCCACCCTAAAGCACTGGTAATAGGCATGCTGAAAACTCTTCCTTCTTGGGCTAGAAATAAAAGAATTGGTCAATATGTGAAAATCTTATCAGTTCCCTCTCCTTTGACAGCAAAGGCGGCATATTAGTCAGTGGCTGAAAAACAGACAATCATGATAAAATGCTTAGTTTTCAGTCAAATTCACAGTACCTGACTATCTGGAACTGGGAATCAGTGTGTGAAAAAGCACTTTTAAGTTTCTTATTTGCTGCCATTTGTTGTTGCTGCTGGGGGATGGCAGAGCTAATACAGTTAAAGGAAATCTGTTTTCAGTCTGGAGAACTTTGACTCAAGCAAAGACACAAATCGTGACACCAACACTAGCCTACATTCAATAACTGATGTGAAATTTGCAGTTTAGATTACTGTTTCTTGTTGTGTACAAATTCATTGAAGGGGCGAGGGACAAAAGCAAAACAAAGCGAGAAAAGAGGAAGAAATAAAAGGCTTAAGTTTGTCTCAGGCTTACTATTGCTCTACTAAACAGCAAAATCTCCAAGTGTTTCCATTACCTGTGGCTAGCTTTCAAAGTAAAATTCACCATGACCTTTCCTGTGTTCAAAGGTCACCACCGGCTGAGTCAAGTCACCACAAATCATCTCTGTTACCTGTTCTTAAGACTGGTAAAATCAGTGCTTTGAAGTGAAGAATATGAAGATCTAAGCATAAATATCATTCTAGGTCCCCAGACAAAATGGAATTAACTGTGCTTGTGTATGAGAGAGAGAACACCTTTCTCCACCCTAAATTACTTATCTAGTTAACATGGATTCAAATACTGTAAATACTTACATCTGCTGCTTTTCGATGCAGAGATGTTCACTGTCACTCAAAACCTCATTAAGAAGCCAGTAAACATCTCCATTTCAAGGAACAAGTAATGACATCAAGAAAATCTGATAACTTGTCAAAGAAAAAGCATGCAAGACAAGCAAGAACAGTGGCCTTCTTTACTTCTCTGTGACAGAGCTGGACTCATTACATGCTCCCTCTTCTTTGAGACACACATGCTTTTGTGCTCTTGAAGGGGAAGGGCAACATGTGACAGAAGGCAACACCTGAAGAAACAAACCAGATAAAAGAGACAAGACAGAGTAACACGAGCAAAAGGGACAAGATAAGGTAACATGAGCATATCTGTTCAATGTACACACATTTTAATCAGCTAGTAGGTAGTCCTGAATTCGAAGACAAAGATAACAATGGTTATGAGCACATGCATTATACCTACTGTCAAACAGAGCTGCACTGCAGAAGATGGCAGCAATCAGAATCTCTTGGAACCACTTATTGTGAGAGGTAAAAATGCAATATAAAAAGGAAAATAATATGGGGCAACAGTTTCCACAGTGAACCAAAACCTCATGTCAGGTGCTCTGGGAATGAATACTACAGTGATATAGTTCCCAATGTAAATTGTAGTTTATATTAAAAAGAGAGAAAAAGGGGATGAAAAAAGGACAAAAAATAATGCTAGTGACTTTTGTATGTGTCTTCTGTGCACCTGTGTATCTAGATACAAATATGCTTGTAAGCATTACATGTGTACATTAATATATAAATACCCCAAATATCATAAAATTGAGGTAGACAAAACCCGTCTTCCAAAAACAGAAGCACAAGCCTCTTGCAGCCTATGGAATAAAATACAAAGGGTCAAAAAGGAAGGTACAGATTTGGAAACCAGTATGTTCTGCATACCACTTTGTGTGACACAAGGCCTTTATGTCCATCATTTAGACTCATATCACTGTTTCAAATACAGGTGTAAAACAGCTCAGACAAAATCTCCGTACATGGTAGCTGAGACAGACAGTGGACCTGAGCCAGCAACAGTGTCATTCTGTTGTAGGTTGAGCTAGTACAACTGTATTCCCAGTACAGGAAAGGTCTCCAGATCTTTGTAAGTCCCTGATAGTGGCTTAGCTGATTTCGTTGTGGTAGGCATCAGCAGTGAGCTTCCTGCACTGTTTTCATTCCTGGTCTTCTCCAATAAATTAATTAAACTTTTCCTGAAGGAGATAAAAAATCTCTTGGAATGCATCTTAAAAAATCTGATTAAACTCTCTTTTATTGCAGGGTCATAAACAGATCTGCTGTTCAGAAAGGCTGCAACCTCCAAGACAGTTTAACAGACAAGGAGATGACTCCCACCTTCTGTATATGCAAAACTGGATGCCTGAGCAAGCAATATATTCTCCTTCCTGCTTTTAATTGAATGACTCTGCTAACATCACAGAATAGGCTAAAATACAGATACTCTGAAATCAGGTGTTGACTTTTTTATTTGCGATAAGGTTTTCCTTGATTTGAAATATGAAGACAAAAGAAGTTCCTTTAAGGAGAACTGCTCCATAAATCTGTTCATCAGTAAATGCACCTGACTCTACATAAGCAAGCTGTGTTTGTCAGTTCACCAGCTTTTGACAAGGCTATCAAGCAGCTGTTTGCAAAACCTGTGGAGTGTCCCACTGGCAAAGTAACATCCTATTAGTCCAATTGTGGCAGCTGGGGAAAACCAGGCAAACTAGGAGCCTATATCCTTCTGTAATAATGCTTTTATACTTTAGAAACTAACATGTACCATTCCTCCACAATCTGTATCTGGCTTATTACAGCTTCACCATGTCTAAGTCATAACAGGGGTACAAAGGTATCAAGATGTAGTGCTCTTCTTCAGAAGCAGCATAGGGAGTTTTCAGGGCTGTTCTAACCAAAATTTATTACTGAAAAGGTGCTCTAGAAGTCGTAACTCCAGTGTGCCTCCCCCACAGGGACAGAGGAGCAAAGGCTAAGGGAAATTATTGGAGAAATTAAAAATCCTCAGAAAACAAGAGAGAGCGAAGATGCAGAAGAGTGACAATTGGTTATAACATGGTCAGATATCTATACATTGCTGATAAACAAAATTTGTCTTGCTTGCCTCACTCAGATTCAAAAACAAACTAGGTAACTACTAGCAGCCAAAGCAGTGCCCATCATGTGACTCAAAGTTTTCTTTGTGATCCTTATAGACCAAGAACTCAATGAATTTGAACCTGCTCACTGGAGCAGCCATAAGGACATCTCAAATTACTTTGCAATCAGTTTTTACAATACAGCTGAGGATATTTAACTGCAAACTCTCCTTGAGATGGGAGGACTTAGTTTTCTTGCAGAGATTCAAAACATTTATTAAGCAGAAGACTAATTTCTTTTTGACAGGATAAATTTTCTACTGCTTTAACTCCTTGAGCTATCTTCCCAAGGGCCAGACCACCATTAGTGCCAGCACAAGGAAAGAAATGTAAGTGTCTGGTGGCTATGAAACGAGTTTGTTTCCCCAGAAAATCTCCTTGAGCTGAGTGTCACTGTGCAAGGGCACCATCACACTCCTCTTGGAAGTACGAGAGCTGATATGGGTGCATTCAGCCATCCAGCCTCACACAATAGCTCTGTATCCAGGGTAGCTGTTTCCATTTCAAGGTGGTGATGCCGTTCTGGGCAGCCAAACCTCTGCTGCCTATTTCAGTAAAGGAAATGCATTGCTGTGCCTCACAGGAAGAGACTTCTCCTGTCACCCAGCCCTCCCAACTGCACATACATATGTGCTGGAAAAAGGCTCAGTCCCAAGTTCCACAATTCATTATGAAAAATGAAACTGAAATGTACAGAGCTGAGGGAATAGAAACTTTAAGGTTTTTTCTAATGAACTGCCATACTTCACGTATTTGGAAGGTAGGCTAAGACTTCATATTTTTTTAAAAAAATTGACTAATGGGAACTGCTTATGACTTGAAGGCTAGTGCATTGCTGGTTTGGTTTAGCAGCTAGGCACATAAATACAAAGGGACTCAGAAACACAGCTTTGGCAAGGATAAGCATATGATATCAAATTGCTTCTTACTGCCAAAATATACACTTGAATCACATTTTCAATGAAACAGTTAATATAATTGTTGGGCCCCGATCTAGTCTGAGGCTTTGTTTTACAGGCCTTATCTGAGCTACATCATTTTCTCATTCATACTAGAACCTCCAAAATGTGTCTCCTGTTTCATGCGCACTGTAACCTCACTCTGGAAAGTTATTAATAAAAGTGTTTACTATTTTAACCCTGAGTGACCAAATCCAATTTTATGCCCTGTACCGACTGTTCCTCTGAACGATTCAAGGAAAATTAATGTTATTTAGCCTGAGGCTGAGAAGCAACAAGAGAATTAGCATGCATGTCACTGTGTTCAAATCCCTACAAAACTTGACAATTCTATTTGCAAGTATAATTCCAGACTGTCCAGGGAGATGACAGACAAGCAGGTGCAGACTAGCCTGAAAAGGAAGCTGCTCTAAGGCAGCACATGGGCAGAGTGAATCTCCCCACTTCCCTGGACATATTTTAAAGACATGCTTTAATGAATTGTTTGACCCAAACCTGAGTATATTAAAGAAGAGGGACAACAGAAGGCAAGCAAAGAATTAGCCGGTGCATCCCTTCCAAGCTTTCTGTTTGCCAAGGCAGCAAGAGCCTTGTTGTCTCCTCTGGAAAACTGGGGAACTGAACATTCGCGTTACAAAGCAATGAAAGAAGTGCACTTACTATAATAATTCAGGGAAAATACTGATGGTACTGGAATTCAACAGCAAGGAACAGCTTTTGTAGCTGGCTAAATGCAGGAGGGAGGCTTGACAGAGGCCATTTTGGCAGAAAAACTAGATGTTATGTTCAGCGTATTCTGAACAAGTACTTGGCACACAAATTGAACTCAAATGTATTCAAGGAGCAACAAGCTGTGAAATGTGTGTTTAGCTTAGTAGATTGGCAACAGTAGCTTCAGTCAAAGAAAGGACCACCTAGTTTCTCCTGTTTGGCAGTCTTGCCTACTATAGTTTGTCACAGACTATATACAGTTCATACAGTTTATTTTTGTCCTGTAATTTGCCTATTAATAAAGGCAGGATTGACTTTCCAGTGCAGCATTTATATTACTCAGAAATTAAATAACTTGGTCAACCTTGTTAAAAATTGTCATTGCAGAACATGATACATTACTGCTTAGTCATCTCTCTAGCATTGTTTTTTACCCCTGGCACAGTTAAGGCCATGGCCATTGAGTTTAAAAGGTGTCTCTGCTGTCCCTAGCATGTTATTGCTGAAGATCAGGGTGCTGAGTAGAAAGAATGCTTTACACACCAACTGCTTGCAGTGAAACTTGCCTCTAAGGAAGAGACAATACAGATCTTGTTTAGTTTTATCCAGCAATCTGATTTGTTTAACAGTAGCTGATGGAACAAATTATACGTGAGAGCAAATAGCAGCTCCAGGCTATGTCTTCCAAGAAAGTGGAATGTAGCCATATATTGCTGTGAGACCCCAGGAGCTCACACTTGTACAATGTACAGCCGGTCCATCCCTGGGGCTGCCACTTGAACCTTTTCTTAGCTTGGAAGAATACAGTGTGAAGGCAATTTGATTTACAGAAATGAACAGATATAGGCATGAATCTTCCCCAGGACTAATCCTTAGTGTTTTCTTATTCATTAATAGATGAATTTTTTCATTTTTTTCATTACTTTTTTACTCTTCTTTACATAAAAGATGCAGGTTTGTTTTGTGTTGGGTTTTTTTCCCCTCAAAAATCTCTATTGAGTGCATTCATAGCAAAAGTTTGAGAAAATTGTACTATTAAAACAATAAATAAATGAAGTCTTCTTATTTAATGACATGCTTTTAAAAAAGAATAGTTCTGGATTATTTTTGTTGTTGTTTATGTGAAAGAGGCTTGTTTTTCTTCAAAAGTTTACTTCAACTGCTCCAATATTATTATTAGGTGCATTTTTTCTAGAGCTATGTATTGGTCCCAAAATATTAACTAGGCAAAAAACTAGCTACACTTCCACTTTAGGGGAAGATATTTTTCTTCAGAATAATACATAATGCTTGCCTAATGACAAGCAAGAATATTTTATTTAAAATTTGCAGTCATTGAAATACAAATTTCAGATGTACCTTAACAAACTTATAAACAGATTTTTGTTTTAAATGACACTCTATTTCCAAAAGTGTCAGTGTTTTTCCACCAGCTGAGGAGACGAAACTATTTTGTGAAATGTAAAGTATGAGTCAAAGTTGCAGAAGCTTGGATTGCTTTTTAAATTCCTCTTCATGCAATGTTTTCTAAAATTTGTTTTTACTATAATGATAATTTAATTCTGTCTTCTCTACTCCCCCAACAAAGCTTGGAAATATTGACATAAAACCTGATATTTAAAATGAAAAAAAAACCCTGAAATGTCGTGGGTATCCTTCACACTTCCTCACTAGCTTCTTTTTGTGGGCATTCAACTTCTTCCTGAGACATATCTGTGTGGCCACTTGATTTAACAATATGCCACAATTTCACATTTCACTACATGACCCTGACACTTGACTCTAAGAAAAACACCTACTATTGAAAAAGATGTGATATTATCATGGGCTAGCAAGGATCGATTAAACACAGGCCTCAATTCTAATGAATTTCAAGTGAGAAACACCTCTAGTTAATGTTGGAATACTTACTCAGCAATACTAAGAAATATGAATCTGAGGTGGGGATCAGTTTGCCGCTCCTTCATGCATCCCCAAATTTAACATCCGAATCTGTTTTATCTTCCTCTAATAAGACTCTGGCTTTTTAGTGTGTTTGTAAGTCTATTATAAACTTACCCACTCTACTACTGAATGATTAGCACAGTTTGTTCTGTCCTTGTACAATAGCAGTCTGATTACTACAAGTGCATACATACAACAGGCAGCAGGAGAAACCAAATCAGGCACCATTAAAAATCAGTGCTGTTTACAGGTTTCTAATGACGATGCAAAAGAGTGTTTGCAACAGAAAGCATCTTGTCACTTAAAATACAATATATTAAGTACAAGACTAGACCACAAACCTCACAAATTATTCAGCACAGTACATCTTCCCAGGAATTCACTAGACCCCAGTACTATCGTCATGACGTCTTATGAAATTGAGTTATTTAGCTCTCACAGCAGATTAAGTGAGAACAGAAACTGCAAAAGTAGTTCACTAACAAAAACCCCATTCACTTCATTGAGCAGAAGTTCAGCTCCTTTATTTGAAATAGCTCAAATACAGTATTCAACCAAAAAGCAAACCCAGACTTGACTGTCTTAAACAGCTGATGCATTGCTGAAAATTGTCATGTTAAAGTGCTCCATGACCTGAGCCAAGGGCCAAACTCACCCATGGTGCAATTCCTTTGACTTCAATGGAGTTGTGCTGGCAACCACCTCAGCTGTACTTGGCCCAGTGCCATTATTTATGCAAGGCTCTGCTGTGTGTCTTCTCTTGATAAATGCCAGCACTGTAGAGCTCCAAAATATAAAACAAACAACATTCTTCAGTAATCACAACAAGATGAGAAACACAGACACACAAACTGCAGCACAGCAGATAAACAAGAATTTACAGCTGTGCTATACAAAAGCACTTACCAGAAGTTTTTTTCTTATATTTTAAAGAAAACTATAATGTCATAAATAGCACAAGCTTCTTTCTAGTAAATAGACTACAACTTGACTCTTTCATCTTCATTTTTAGTCACTCTAATTTTCCAATTAAAAATAAGAGTGGTGTGAGAAATACTGACTGACTTTCTATGTAGAGACCCTTGCCCTCAGTTTAACAGAGTTGCAAATACACTGTTACATCCTTAAATTTTGCAATATTTAGCACTGCTAAATTAGATATGAAGTAAAGCAAAATCTTCAGGACTCAGAGAAACATGGTTATTAGTTTATATTCAGATAACATGCCTATCAATTACAGGTACTAAAAGCTTTAGAAAGCCTTTAAATGTGAAGACTCTGACCTACTGTTTTACTAAACTGGTATAGATGACCTTCATACACTTGTAAGGCAGCTGAAGGCACTAAACAGCACCTACAGAGAAGGTTGTGGCACCTGTTTGCTCATAAGCTGACTAATATGTCACGAACTCTGTGTCAGCTTGGCTGAGGAGCAGTGAATGCAAATTCAACCAGTAGCTCCTTAAAGTTGACATTTTCCAGTTCCTGTGCTCTGGTGGGGTTTTTTAACAAATCAGTCTGGTGTGTGCATGTATATTCAGAAGTACGTATGCATATAAAATCAGCTTACTTTTTTCCTGACATTTATTTGAACAATAACAATAATATATAAAAACTACGTGTCATCTGGAATTATTGAATGTATACTCGTGTCATTCTTTCCTCTTCTTAATGATTAACCTTCTCTATTCATTCACACGTGCAATGAAACTGTCATGTCTTCTCACATGGTCACCCGCTCATTGTGATAAATTGTGATAAATTTCAAATGAGGAACAACAAAGGTTTAAATACATATGATACTACTAAATCTGATGCCACCTTTATTACCTTAGGCAGCCCATTTAATTGCTGCCTCAGCTTACCCATTTGAATTATGAATGTCTCCCTATCTGAATGAACAATTTTCACAGGAAGGTAGAATAGTTTATGACAGAAGGGACCTTTGGAGTCTATCCTCTCTGCTCAGAGCAGCATCTACTTTGAAGAGCTCAGGTCTGACTTCAAAATGAAATCAGTTTGTTCTGTCCTTAACCAGTTAAGCTCCAAGTATTTCCAATGGTGATACTTGAACCTGCTCCAGTTCTTTATGAACATTTATTTTCCCCAGTTCCACGTGGGAAATTCTTGCATTGCAGCTCGTGTGCTTTCGCTCATCCTGTCACTGTGGCCTTTGGAAGACAATCTGCCTCTGTCTCCCCTATACACTCCCATTAGACAGCAATCAGGGCTCTCTCCCCTCAGAATTCCCTTCTCCAGGCTGAACACCCCCACCTCTCACCGCTTCTCATACACTCTGTGCTCCTGCCCTAATGGGCACAGTGTTCCACCACTGGGCTCCAGGTCCATCCAGAACCTCAGCATCTCTCCTACTGAGGAGCCCCAAACTGGGCACGGTGCTCCAGGTGCAGCCTTGGCAGTGCCAGAAGGTGGGGAAGCATCGCTGTTCTCAGCAGGACAACACTGGTGAGCAGTCTTCAGCTTGGCTTCGTGGTGCTGGTTACAACCTGGTGGCCCTGCCAACTTTATCTTAAACCAATCCAAGACATATTTTGAACTGCTCAAAGCCTCAAAATAACTTCAGAAATTGTTAAGTAGTACTTATGCAAGAAAGAATGACAACTTATGATTTTAATACATCCAAAAGATTTACTTAGCTAAATTATCAAAATTTGAACTTTATCGGATAGAGAGATCCTGTAGAGAGATGTCAAAGACCTTTAAGCAAGAATATATGTATTATCACATTGTACTATATTGCTAGCAGATGGAAGATTTAAGCAGGGAATAAAAAACTTAATTTCATCATCTGATGTGATAAATTGCTTCTTACTGTCTAAAGAAATAAAAAAAGAGAAGACAGTATGTTTAGCTAAAGAGAAAATCAGTATTTGTGATTGTCTTCAGCTAAAGCACAAGTCCCTTTCTTCCTTTCTCAATTTCTGTATTGTTATCTTTAACCAGATCATCCACCTAAAACATGGTTATTTATCACTCCCTTAGCACAATCATGCTATCAGCACAACACAACAACCTCACTTTTTTGACACTCGATCATTTTCTTCCAGTAGCTTCTTTCCAACACTTTCATCTCTGGCAATGTGCAGCTATTGTAAACCAATTTGTTTATTTTACATCCTTTTTAATAAGCTCCAGGAGCATTGTCTTGCTGAGAATATTTTAGACAGGTTTGGCACTCCCATTACATCAAATACATGCATATTATTCTATCTTCTGCAGACAAAAACACAAGTCTGCATTCCTGTAAGCTTTTTTCCAGCAGCAATCAAGGTGTTCACATCTGAACCGTGTCAGAGACAGTACCCTAACAAGTGAACTGCTCAGTACTATCCCATCTACAGGAACGTAATACTCTACAATCAAATGCACTCTTTTACTGTATGAATTTCTGGGCAGACTAGCAAACTAGCTTTTTATAGTCCCAGTGATTTTGAAGCAGCAGTTAAATACACCTTTCAGGATTTGCCCAAATATAATTAGTACTTTTGATGGCTATATTAATGGTGTGTAGCTTAAAAACATGGGACCAATGTGGGACTTTCAGGTTAGTAAATCTGGTCTCCTGTTATTGTAAACAGGGTTGTCATACAATCTTGCTCATAAATGTATCCTATTTTATTTTACATAGATTTTTCTATTTTTTTCTTAAATCCTTATTACCACTGAAAGGCACACCAAGCTTACATCACACTCTGCATTTCAACCCACATGTACTCAGAGCCACTGAAAAATCTCTTGTTTCTTGTATATAATCTTTTCACTTAGCTCTCTAGTTTTATTCTTATCACTCCTTTCTTTTCCTTTCCTCCTACATCAAGTGATATAAATAAAGGACTTTCAGACTCCTGTAAAAGACAGACATTCCTCCCAAACCATATGTCCATCTCTTTTGTTTTATGGTTCACCTTCCATGATCACAGAAGGCCAGGAATTCATATTCTATCCCAAATGTAAACTCCATGGCCAGGCAGAAAAGTATTAATGACTCTAAGTCTTTCAGAAGTGTTTTGCCTGATGCAGGAGGCTTTCCATGGATGTGGCTTAACTGTACCTGCCTTCTGTGTGTGCTATAACTGCAGTCAGAATATCAAACCCAGTTTTGGGGAGAGAAAGAAGCCAATGTTCAGAAGTATCCAAAGCTGAGGAACTGCTGCAGCTAGTTGGGACTGAGGACATTTTTCTTACCACCTGATTGAGAAAAACACATTGATGGAGTAAGGGAATAATTTGTAATACAATATGGCTTTTACATGTTAAGGTTCTTAAATTTCATGACACTGGTTGTAGAGCTATAAAACACAAGATTGCACATTTCAACACTGCTGCTAGTTCACAACAACCCCCAAATATTGTTACCTTCTGACAGATGCCTGTCCAGTGGGCTGAGTAAGGCAAATTGGTCTCAGCCCTGTTCTCACTTGAAAAGTCATCTTCATTAAGTGCTTCATACAATAAATTTGCACTAAGTGGTGATTGTAGAAGAGGCAAAGATTGAATAGACATTTGTGCCACATCCTTCATGGCTCCAGGCAATCCCTCTTGGTCATGGTTGAGATATTTTGCTGAGAAGTAAAGATAGGGGTGTTTATCTTCCCTCCCTGTACCCAGCTGTCTTCTGGAGAGGAGTAAATAAAGATGAAAGACTTTTCAGACAGAAATTAGTCAGGTGAATTCATTTTGCTTCAAATTCTCTTTATAGGCATATATCTTAGACTGTATTTGCAGGGAGATATACACATTTTTCTAAATTTAAGACTGCTGTTGAAGGTGTCATGCAAAAATTTTACCATTTACATGCAAGACTGCCTAACAGATAGGTTAGGGGAGAGAGGAAGGAAGGGTTTAAGTATATCAACAGAAACTAAAACTGCAAAAATCTCATTTACCTTACTGCAGAGACTGGACCCCAAGTATTGACTTTCCAGTCTTTTAACACTCTTAAAACATTATTTTTTGCATGACATTATTCCTTACTTGGATGCATACTCATTTCTAAGTCTGAGACTAAGATATCTTAGCCTCACAAGGTGTCTTTAAATACCTCCCAAGGTGCCTTTAAATACCAATTAAATTAATATTTCATTGTAGAAGCCTTTGATTTAGTTTTTGTTCAACATTTTGAATTTCATACCTCTTCAAGCACATGGTTAAAATACATAAGAAGGCATAAAAGAAATGTAAATCTTATTCCTTGGGGGTTCTTAGAAATATCATGCACAAGACTTCCATTTAAATTAAAAATGAAACCCTTTTCCAAATTTTCTGGTTTAATTTCTCATACAATATATGTATTCCTCATTCAATATAAAAATATAATAAAAGAGGAACAAAAATATTTTAATGCTTAACTTTAACCCTTGGCTTCATCTTCTGTGTATTTCCTTCTTTTTTTTTTTTTTTTTTTTAAATCGGTAACTACATAGACAGAATATCCCAGGGATTTCATAAACCTTCAGTTTCATAGTAATTTATATGAAACATTCAGGATCCTAACACAGGAGACAGTGTGTAGTGGATCATAGGATGGTTTGGTGTGGAAGGGACCTTAAAGGTCATCTTGTTCCAACCCACTCACCCTGGGCAGGGACACCTTCCACTAGACCAGGTTGCTCAGAACTCCATCTGACCTTGAACACCTCCAGGGATGGGGCATCAGCAACTGCTCTGGGCAACCTGTTCCAGTGCCTACCGCTGTCATGGTAGATAATCTCTTTCTAGTTAATTTAAGTCTACCTTCTTTCAGTTTGAAACCATTCCCCCTTGTCCTGTCACTACACGCCTTGTGAAAAGTCTCTCTCCAGCTCTCTTGGAGGCTCCCGTTAGGTATTGAAAGGCTGCTCTTAGGTCTCCCCAGATCCTTCTCTTCTCCAGACTGAACAATCCAAACTCTCTCAAACTTTTCTCATAGGAGAAGTGTTCCATACCCGAAGTCATTTTCATGGCCCCCCTCTGGACTCACTTCAACAGGTCGATGTCCTTCCTGTGCTGGGGACCCCAGAGCTGAATGCAACACTCCAGGTGTGGTCTCATGAGAGCAGAATAGAAGGGTATAATCACTTCCCTCAACCTGCTGGCCATACTGCTTTAGAAGCTCTAATGAAAGAGAAAAAGCTGAAGCAGAAATACAGTCTGCATGTTGAAACAGAAAAAGACCCAACCAAAAAAAAAAACCAAAAAACACCTAAAAAGAAGGCTAACCCCTCCTCACCCCCAAAAAACCCCCAAACCATCTAATCAGTCTGTAGCATTATCAGAGCCATAAGAGAAAGATAGTCAAAATTAGTCTGAAATACAAGAACAGTGTTTAACTGAAAAAGCGATGCCTGTTGACAACAGCAACAGTTATAAGAGAAAAGAAAATAAGATTGCATTACAGTAGCTGAAGTTATAGGGGGAAATGTGACCTAGAGACAAAAAAAAATTACCAAAAGAATTTAATGTGTTGAAAAGGCTGCTACTGAAATGTGATTGTCTCATTTTTGGTACATAAAAGAATGTCTGTATTAACAATAAAAGTTACATGTACAATGAATGGCAAAATTATATGATAACTTCAAGGTGAACTTTTTGAATTACAGGGATTCAAAAAGGAGCTGCAGCAAGTTCACATGGCAAGCATATTAGCATTCCACAATCCCTGCATGAGCAACATTCCCTTTTATATTGTGAATTCAAACTTTTACAGCTTCTAGAATGATTTTATTCAGAGTGCTCTTTTGTTGGGGCATTTTATTATTTTTAATGTATAAAAGAAATTGAAAAGTAAAAGACTCACAATCTAAACAAAAGCTAGCTAACAGGCTCCTTGCTAAGAAACATATGGAATTATTTTTAAAACCTGTGTAGGGAGTAAAAAGACAAAAATTTTCAAGCTACAAGATCATTCTTAAATGTTTGTTAGATTGAATATATTTCCAAGGGGAAAATCAGAGTGCATAAAGTATTCATACTTAAGAAATTTCCTGTGGAACAAGTCCTCCCAAGTATTAATGCAGAAAGGACAATTTGCATCCCTTGGGAACAAATAAAAATCAATTTTTTTTGTGGCTAACTTCTTAAAGAATTACCTTATCTACTTCTAGTATTCTTTAGCTTTTTCCTTATAAAAACATGTGACAAGAATGTGACAAAACATTAAAAAAATGCAAGCCAATTATTTCAGATACTGTTGTATCACTGAATGCTACTGACTGATACAACAATTCACAAAGTGATGAGATATCTAACTGCTCCTACTCTTTGTCCAACTCTATATATGTATCAGTAGTTTTACAGAGCAGAGGCTTAAACCTTAATGTATTTACTGAAAAAGAGGAGGGGAGAGGGGGCAGGGGCAGTACACACATTCTTTTTACAGAGGTATCCAGTTTGGTCTGAACTGTGGCCACATCAAATATCTGCCAGTTGACTTTCAAAGTTCTGAGCACATGCCTAAGCAATGCAGGCATTCATCTTTAGGCCATTTCTTTGTTTTGAATAGGACTATTTTTTTCCATATGAGACTTTGGAGGTAGGCTATGTACAAACACAGACTGACAAACTGCTGTTTAGCAGGTTTGTGCTGGACTGTCTGGTTCTGGTTTCATTTTGCACTTACCCACACTGGTCATGACTATTACTTGTTATGAATCAGAACTGTGGGGTTAATCCCCTTGAACACTATTAGTTTAAAGATACATGGGCTGTGGATTCCATATTACCTTTAGTAACCTGAGAAGATTATGGCCTGACAGAAATATCTATTTCACTACTTAGATTAAATTCAGTTTAACTGGTAAAGCTTTGCCTTTAATTTCTGCTGCAATTCATTACCTCCAATCATGGGGTGTAATAATCTATTTTGCCAATTATACCTTTTTTCATTTCTCTGCAATTCATCATTTTTATTTGATTTTTAGGTATAAAATGAAAAGTACCAACCAACAAAATTACTTAGGACCATAATGACCTAGTACAATGAAGCCATTCATCATCAGTACCAAGTCTCACTCTGAATAGATCCTACAAATAGTTTCAATTAATAGCTTTACACAAGTACTTCTGTAAAACATATATTAAACACTGTGCCTGATCCTGAGGGCTGCTGAGTTTGAATTAATAACAGCTGGAAGTCTTTTATGCCACTCAGTCTGGTTCAGAAGTAGCTGATCAGCCCAATCAGACCCTTTTAGGAAAGTCTTCACCCCAACAGTATGCATAGAAATTTCTGACAGAATTTAGGAGGAATACATCGAATAACTGTGGCTTCGAGACTAGAAATGTCAGCTAGGATATGCAGAGAAACGAGAAGAAACACTGAAGAGGAGAAAGAAGTTGATACTAATCACTATATACTGTTTCATGATACTATTTCTATGAATGTATAACTATTTACAATTCACATTTGTTTATAATAAGGTAAGAGAGACATCATAAGCAAGAAGACAACCTTAAATGCAGAAGTGCCTATTGGATAGTACAGAAAACCCTCCCCCCCAGCAATATTATAATAAACTCATATACATGTATCTAGTTTGTTAATTTTGGCAGCAATTTAATTTCTTAAATTGCTCCTGTTACCAGAGCCCTGCACAGGTCCCTGCTTTCACAGCAGAGATAGCAAAGCATTTATTATCCTACACTGAGACATGCATCAGTTAATATATAGAAGCCTCAATAAGGATATATTAGAGGCAAGCCATGGCAAGTAACACAGTACATAGGCATTACATAGGCTGTCCTCTTTCCAAAGTGTGTATGACATAACAGGTTGTCCAGAGAAGTGGTAGATGCTCCATCCTTGGACATGTTCAGGGTCCGGTTGGACGGGGCTCTGAGCATCCTGCTCTAGTGAAAGGTGTTCCTGCTCATTGCAGGGGCTAGACTAGAGAGCCTTTAAAGGTTCCTTCTAAAGCACATTATTCTGTGATTCTAGGATTTGAACAGGCTGCTGAAAGGGAGATGCCATTTCTAGACTTGTGTCAGCTAAACTGTAGTTCAATTACCTGGTTTAAGCAACCAGATACATCTGCCACACTCCACAAATAGGTGACGTGATAAATGTAATCTCTTTTGCAATGGCATTCTTGGCTTATACACAGTTACAGAAAGTTAAATAAGTAGTTATAACAAATATTCCTCTTTCTCTATGGATGAGTTACTTAATATCATTTACATTAAGGCATTAGTAAAGAACGTATTTTAATTGCAATTGCTGACTAAAAATCCCCAGAGTTTTCCTTAAAATGTTGAACATCCACTATAAAAACACCTCCATTTGTATCAAATACCTTCTAACATTATGAAGACCACTATCACACCCATGACACAAAATATTTCTGTATGTAGGAGCATGCTTTGTAAGTGATGAATTAAGGGTTTGCAGCTCTGCTTTCTAATGTTTTCCACATGTACTGAAAGGCACTAGACAAAACAATGCATATTGGACTGTCACCATGTAATATGATGGCCATGAATTTACACTGTCATTGATTTAACATATCTTATTCTATTTTTGTGTAAGCTGTTCTGTCTCTTTTTAGTAATATAAATGAACACAATCTTAGCACTGTGTTGCATAAAGATCAGGCTTATATGCATATGTGACAGACTTGGACAGAATGTTTTTCATACTGAAAGGGAAAAAAATAAGCTTATTTTCACAAATTTTAGTGGTGACCCATTCTCTCCAGTAAAACTTTTATCGTTTTTTCAGAGGTCACAGGTAAATTCTGACAGACAGAGAGGAGGAGAAAGAGAAGACTCAAATGATCAGCCAGTGATTAGTTATTTGTATCAGTTTTTCCACCTCCAGGTATTTGAGTAATTCTAGAGTATGAGTCCTTATCTCATACCTCCAAGGAGGGAGTCTTAATCACAAAGCAATTCCCTATTCCAGGCTGTACTTCACATTTTTTGAAGGGAAAAAAAAATCAATAGCTAACTACTCTGTTCCATCACAAAGGGTAGCCAGGTAAAGAAATCTCAACATAAATAAATCTAATTATCATCTTGTGACCAGTCCAAGTATTTCCTAATACTATAATTGAAATATTTCTAAGATATACATAACCAGTTGAAGATAATAATGTGCTGAAGGTTACTCTCATGTGCTCCGTAGAAGGTAAACCTGTTTTATTGACACGCAGATTGTGCCAGAAAGGCATCTTGATGGCATCATTTTGTTTGTAACATGCTTATTCCCATTACCTTGACTGCAGTGAGCAGTTTAGCTCTTTGTGTGCATGACCGTAAGGTCAGCATATCACAGTTTGCCAAGCACAATGCACTTGCCAGAGCTTGTAATATCAAGGTCTCATACGTCAGCATTTCACTGCATTTCTCTCATCAGCATTGTTTTTCCTAGGATGTTCTCAGCCAAAATTTTTTTGGCTTTATGCTTCACAGACTCCATGATGGAAGTTTTCAGTGATACATACTCAGAGGGGAATAAATAACAAATAGATGTGATGCAGGTATTGTGGATTTTGATCAAAGACATTTTGGGGACAACAAACTAAATAGAAGGATCATGAAAGGAGTCAGGACTTGAATAATCCATGTACTTACAGGCAAATGCAGGTCAAGCACACTGGCATGACATGACATTTCTTTGGTCAAACAGTATCCTCTTTGGAGTTAACTAGCAGAACATTCGCATTAAGATCAATTCATTCATGCTACTTGCATATGCTATAAAGTTCATGTGATAGTCTTAGATGCAATCTGTATGTTGGGACATGCTCTATGTCTTTCTGAGATGTCTGCAGCCATGGGAAAAAAAGTGATTCAGTGTCTAGGCTGACTTGATGATGTAGAAGAATTAGGCACCTGGTTGCCGGCACAGGTTTGTTGGCTGACTGAGGTTAAGTAGCAGGAAATGCAGGAAAGCAGAACACCCTTTAATCTTGCTACTCAGACAAGACAGGTTTTAGCTTTGTGCCTGAACAGGGCAGGGGGAAAGGCAATTGCATTTACCAAATGAACTGCTTTTTATCAGTATAGATGCCGTCTTAAAGAAGAAAATATATAACAATACTTTGAACATGACACCACACATGCAACAACTTTGCTATATCTTTAAAAGACAATCTGTGCCAATAACAAGAAAATGCCTTGTTTTAATAAGCTCTGGTTTTCTGATCCTTGTTTTCCTACAGGGGTCTTAAGAAACAATGTACTTGCTTGACACAAAGAAACCATTATTAACGCATGGAGGAAGAGGACATGATGTCTTGCTGAATGGCCTGAGCCTCTCCATCCTGGTTTATGACCAGCAGTGGATTGGCTCTGTCTTTAACTAAAGCTCATAGCTCTTGCTCGCGTAAACCAGCAAGCAAACAAGCTCACATGCTATACCAAAAACCTCAGAAGCAGGGTAGCATGACAACATGAATCCATTTTAAAATCCATTTAACTCTGGTGCTAGCTATAAATATACACCATAAATTTTTATCTGAGGTCAAATATCTCTGGGAGTTTGTGTAGTGGTTGATATGGTTATAGCATTAGAGGTCTCTCCAAAAACATATTCCTAACTCACCATCCAGTTACACATTCAATGAAAATCAATACTAAAGCGGGTGTTAGTTTTCAAGTACAGAGTATTAGCATTATCACTGACCTG
This sequence comes from Campylorhamphus procurvoides, assembly GCA_013396655.1. Lineage (NCBI taxonomy): Eukaryota > Metazoa > Chordata > Aves > Passeriformes > Dendrocolaptidae > Campylorhamphus > Campylorhamphus procurvoides. Next base: position 38,349 of record WBMV01004889.1, on the reverse strand, counting down.
AAGCAGGGTGTCATATTGAAAAAGTGCTCATCTAAAATAAAGAGATTCATATAACTTTCATTTTCTCTGTAGAGCATACTAGATAATCAGTCCTGGAGTTGAAGCCATCTGTGTATTTTTTGACAAGACACAAAAAATATATTGGTAGCGTTTCTTTCTTAACTCTGCTCTATCAGTGTACCCTGACCTGAAATCCACAAGATAAAGCTTTTAGCAAATTTATTTAGACATTTATGTATGAAAAAGTTCACTGGGCAACAAGAGCTAACAAAAGCAATTGTTTGTACTAACCATGAATTTTGCTGCAGCAATGTTGAACTTTATCAGAACATTTCAGAATGAACATAATTTATAATATTCTACTATGAAAAACAAATAAAATGCAAGGAATAATGGAATGCCTTTGAACATCACCCTCTATCAACCTCTGATATTCAAATGTCCCTAAAACTCTCTATATGTGCAATTCTATGAATTTGAAGGTTAGTGATTTCCAAAAGAGAGAGTAAATACTATAACTCCACAACTGATAACTCCCTTATCTGTGGTGATGAATTTCTGAATATAGGTTAAACATAGTTCTGAGAGAATTCTTCACAAAACAAAGATTGTGTATCAATTTGTGTATCAATCTTTGTAAACTAAGGAAAACAGATTACAGATTTGCAGCACTTGAGCGCCCTTGCAAATAATATAAATGGTATAAAGTACAAAAATCAACTTCACAAACCCTAGCTTCTATTGAATTGGGATTTGAAACACAAAGGCATTTGACACCTTCATCCCCTAAATGTCAGTTTATGTTTTGTTTCTTTCATCCAACTTGTTCTGGATTTACAAGGTGACGGACTACCCTCAGTACCTCTGATGCATATTAATTTTACTAAAGCAAGAGAAATCTCAACTGATATTTCACAAAGCTGGGTGAGGACTGTAGACAACAAAAGTCAAATGCCTGTTCCCTCAGAGTATATCTCAGCCTCTCAAAGGCACCATCGACTGTTCACTTTTCTCTGAAGCATTAAGTACAGACTTTTGTGAGGAAAGTATACTAGAGATGATGGACCATTACTGCTAACTAATAAATAAAATCATAATTAAGAAAGAAACACTCATTCAAGGTAAACAGAAGTTATAAAGCAGAAAGCTTCAAACATTTAAATAGTTTTACATGAAAATGGTAAAACTGGCACAACCTTTTCAACCTGTTTCACAACATGGAATTTAAGATATCCTGACAGAGTTAAAAGGCATCAGTAACTACTTTTCTTTTACTCCTAAAAAGTACTCACACTGTTTCTAATGATTGGCTTTCCCTTTTGGCAAGAAGACTTCCAATGAAAAGAATAGATTTTTGGATATTTGCTTTGAGGAAAAAAGAGAAGGAAGAGGATTTGAATAGATGAAGATGATCAGGTTTTCTAGTGGTGGTGGCAAACTGTATGTGAGGAATAAATGAAGAAAGAAAATTTGAATGAAAAGCTGATGTCTAAACCGAAACATGATGTACAGAAGACATTTTGCTCTCCAGGGTGTTAGAACTGTTCAGTGGTATGGCAATGCTAAGGCAGAGACAGCTCTTTGAAGCACTTAACCTTATCCTTCATAGGTTTGTGAGGTATTGGGTTTTTTGTTGTTATTCATGTTGGGTTGGAGTTTTTTTAATAACAAGCAGGAAGTACTTTTTTAATTATTTACGCATCTTAATAGAGCAAATGTTTCTATATGAAGACAGACACACAGTTATGTTTTAAGAAACTGATTAATTTTTAAGAGGATTTTCATCCTTTTGTTAAACTCACAGTGGTTAGTATGGTCTCTCTCATCACCCTGAATGCTTCCTAGTTCATCAAACTTGTTTGTAAAAATGACAGAGAAAAATTGCTGATCTGCTGTTATTGACCTGGTCTAGTAAAATTATCTGCCAGATCCAGTAAAATTCCTTTAAGGTTGAAAAAGATGAAAAAATGGTCACATGACTTGATAGCACACAGCTTGTGATAGACAACAAATAACCATTGAGACATATATAATTCACTTGAAGATGGTCCAAAGCTGAGCTTAAAAAATAGCTGCCTCAAAGCTTAATAAAATGTTTGCAGAGTATGTCATTACAAATTACAGAATACCCACCAAATGTTTGTGCTGTGACCTGATTATAGGCTCAAGGGAGCTTTCCTGTGTTACTGAAATTGTTCACTTCTTTATCATCATCTGTTTCAGATGACTGAAATAGATCTGGAAACTAGTTCCTGACTTCTAGGATTTTTTCCTTTCCTATATTCATGTCGAATATACTATCTGACAAAAATAGTACTGTACTGTGATATCTAAGGAAACATAGTGCTAGGCCAATGACCATGACCAACCAGGAATATTCTACTTTATTATGCTGTTTCTTACCCCATACTCTGAAGAGAGAAATGTCTCACTCCAGGATTGTCTCTCAAATGAGAACTACTCCTTAGTTTCATCACTTCCTTACCCATATTCACTGAACAGCACCTGAAAATTCCAAAGCACTAGCATCTACTTGATTCCTCAAGAGATTATCTTGAGCAGCTTTGCAGGCAGATCAGTATACTAGAACCTTTACAAAAATATTTGATGGTAGCCTGAGAGAGTAATGGAAATCCTTGTGATAGAAATCAGAACCTAATAGACACACACATTTAAGCAGACAAATATTAACACAATTTATAATCTGTATTTCATTAAAATAAGAAATATATTAAATAATTTGAAATAATTATGGGTACAGAACTTTAGCTAGCTGAACTGAGATACTAGGTTTTTGTTTTTCTTCTGATTTAGGTTTACGATTTCTGTTTTGAGGGATGCTTACTATATAAAGGAAGCTTGTGGAGAACTGCCTTTATTAGGAATCTAAATTTTCTTTACTCACTCTGGAAGATGATCAAGACTTCATTCTAGAGGTATAACGCAGGCTCTTTTACACTCTTCAAGTACGTGCTCCAACCGTATTTTGTGCATTGGTATTGCTGGCTACATGATTATTTTTAGGAAAGTGGTTCTTCACTGTTACTGACTTGGGCTGTGTGCAACAAAGTAGGGACAGACTGGAACCAAGAATCAATGATATTCATTTCACTGAGCCTGTGGTAGCACACTTTTCCCCTTCTGTGTGCATTTTCCCACTTTAAATGCAGCCACTGCAGACAGTTGAGAGGATTCATGTTTTCCTAGTATTTTGAGGACAATATACGGGTACTATGTGATTATTAATAAAATGTCAAGGAAAATAACTTTGCTCTTTAAATATTTATATCTAGGCAGGCAGATTTGGTGAGCCAGAGACAGTGTGCATTGATGGGAACATCTGGAAAAACAGGCATACCTTCAGGCTCAAAGGGATCTACTCATCAGTAGATCTGACAATTAAAAAGTTTCAGCAAAACACAGGTTAAACACAAGCACTCTTCACCTGTTTTCAAGTTTAGTTATACTACTTTTCTGTTGAGACCAAAAAGTGGTGTTTGGGTTCCCCCCCACCATGGATTATCCAAATAAGAGATATTAACTGTTCCTTTGTAGGGGATGCTGTTGCATCTTCAGGCTATTATCAGAGATACAAGACAACCAATTTTACATATTCAGTATCTATATGAGTTTGATTAGAAATGCAGATGTAGATGTCTAGAAATCAACAAAAGATTTTTTTAAAAAAGGACAGATGACTGTGTGTCTATTTTAATTTCAAAACAGATGTGCTAATTTAACATTCTATACCTAGGTTTTGATTAAACTCTGAGTACCTGCTGTTTCCCTCAGCTTATCCTCTAGTGAATAGCAGATAAATTTCTCAAGTTAACTGCAGTTTATGAGAGCTTTAGTTTTATTTTGTGTAGTTTAAGTATAAATCTCAGTGCTCTTTTGATAAGCTAATATAGTTTCTTCATATTAGACTTAAAAAACAAACACAACTGTATAATTCATAAAAATTCTTCTGAGTACTCATCTGGAGAGATGTAAATCTCAATTTGAATCACAGGCTTTCCTCTGTTTTCTATATCATTGTTTATAAAAAAAAAAACATTTAAGGAATTTATTAAGCAGTAGGATGTTCCATTTATTTCCTCTACCCTACCCTTTTTATTTTATGAAATGGACGAGCTTGCATCACAGGAAGAAATGTGTCTCAGTCTGTTTCTGTTTTTTCCTGCTAAACTACTTATTCTCTCATTGATTTATTTACTGGAGGGCAAACATATTGTGCACAGCTACTTGTGATGCTGTGCCACTGAGATATCTGCTTTTGAGCATGTTATAAAATTGTTGATGTCATCCTAAGGGTCAGTGCTTGCCCTCTAAAGAGAAAGTGTCTTTTATTTATTTTTTTTTGTTTTAAATTTCAGGGCAGTTATGTCTCATTTTCTTACATTTCCTGCGCTCCTGCTCCTAATTTATTAAGGTGCTGGGCTACTTCAAGAGGCCACCTATAAGGCCAAGTTGATTTCTTTGTAGAGTCTTATTCTACTTTGTAAATGGAAATCCTATGAGTGTTCTTGCTTTTAGATTGTTTTTATGTGTATATATATACATACGTACAAAAATGGATATACATATGTGCATGTGCATAGTTTTATTTTCAACTATAAGAGCAATCTGTCTTCAGAAAAGACCCTGTGTACTGCCATGCTTACACTGAAGCAGTCTGACTGCTATGTTGTACATTTCTGCATTCATTTTGCTGCAGGAAATTGTACAGCAGCTACTATATCAGGAATGTTAAAGGGAAAAATAAACCAATCTGCATCGTCATCTAAACATGTACATTCCATCAACATTAAGAATAGAAATTATATCAGAAGCCTTATGAGATGAGAAATTTCCATGTGTACTTCCAATGGCTGACATTCATATTCCCTTTAATACACATCTAGAAAACTAAATGATAACAAGTATAAAGTTTTCAGAATTCCACTATACTCATGTTTGTTTCCTCAAAGGGTACTTTTTTCCGGAGTCCAGATAACTAAAAGATCCTGGGCCATTGCGGGGGCTTCCAGATACTAATGAAATACAAACTAGAAAAGCAGCAAGAGATTTGCACCTGTAAATAGATACAAGCACATAGCACATGAGCTTTTACAATGCTTACCATAAATAAATATTTGAAAAACACAATAATTGCTCCATATACCAATTTATTTTTTCTTAGAACTGAACATCTGTGAATCATGAAGGCTAGTGCTATTGAAAGCATGACCTGATAAACCGGTGGTGGCAATTTTAGCTTTTAAAAGTAAAAGCTCACAGAAAACCTTATTTGCATGCTGAGTGCAACACCAAAGCAGAAATGAGAGGTGTAAAAAAGGGAACATCACATGGCCACGGAAAAGGTGTCACAATTTCAGGGTTTAAATATATGCCAACCTGTAGAAAAGGAGCTGGAAAGCAGCAGGAGGGGGGAAGTGGAAATAAGAAAGAGTTTTAATAACTTTTATTTTGCATTCATACAATGAAGCTCTTCTGAAACAACTAGCCAGTTGGAGCAAGCAACTGTCTGCCCTGAAAATGGGTTATGGTAATTTCAGCATGGGCGGATGGGGAAAGGAAGGTCAGGAGACAGGAGCAGGAAAGGCATGTCCAAGCATATCTGTATTCTGCTCTCGAGTCTGCTGCTGGCAGTTCTCCTCCTGCTTCTCGCTCTGCATTGCCTCTCTCTGGGACTGAGCTGCCTGCTTGCCTGTGTCCTCTGCTGCTCCCCTCGTGTCACCAGTGCATAGGCTAGAACACTCCTTCTGCTCTTACTCTGCTCTTGGAGCCTTAAGTCCTCCCCAGAGTGACAGGAGGGCCAGGATTTACAGCAGGGTGTCAACTCCAGGTAGAAGTCTGACATTTGCGGGTTAGTACACTTTAAATGTGCTTTAAACAGCAACTGGTAACATGCACAAGTACAAGCATCTCTGAATATACAGCAAATATGGAGGCGATTTTCATGTTCTAAGGAATGAAAACTCAAAGAGAAAACAACTTTTAAAAGCATGGATGAAAAGAAAAAGAGAATTTCTGTCAATCCTAAGATCTTTTCTCTCTTTGGAAAAAATAGATTTCTGCCCTGTATCTTGCTCCTGAGAAGGTCAAATCAAACTCAAAATATTGACAGTACTAGTAACACTAATCAAACTCCAGTTCAAGTGAAAATGAGATTGTTAATTGATTTTTGATTCTGACATTTGTATTTGACTATATCATGTCAGGCAATCCCTTTGTGAGATGCCTATTAGTACATTTAACCTGTTAATTGAAGTTATCCCTAGTTCAGTTGAGCTGGGAATCTGATCTGAAGTAAGCAAGAGGAACACATTGGAAGAAGAGGGAGAACTGGCCAGACCGTAATCATAAGGAAACATGCTATTCATAAATACAGTCACTGTTTCAAGGTAATAGTGTCAGGAGGAGGCCAAAGAACATCCTGGAGAAATGAAGCTTCTTGCTCTGCCACAGGACACCCAGGGTTCAGCACAGGGAACAGACCAATCTCTGATCAGATTATGCCTCATGTTCATCAGAAACATTTCTTACTTAATAGAATTTGTCTTTAACAGAGCCTAGGAGAACTATTATTAAAAGATTAGACTGTCTCTATTGTCTTGCTTAATTTATTTTTTAGTGTAGAAGCTCCATAGTCCCCAGTGTTCCCCTGATGTAACATATTACAGTATCTGATCACAGTCAGACTAGTGAGCCTCCATGGACATCTGTGTTATGAGCAAATCATTCTGCAGCCAGTCCAAGATCTGTCAAATAATGGACATATAAAAAACTGTGCCTCAAATGAAACAGGGAAAAGGCCCACTAGATTCTGGTCCTTTGAGATGAAAATAAAGTCAGCTTACTTGAGAGAAAGGTCTTGTACTAGGGTAGTCTTTTTACAAAAAGCTAACAATAACAGAAGAAAAGTTTTCACTGGAATATTTTACAGGAAATTTTATTCTAAAAAATTTATGATGTTTCAGGATGGAAATTTAAATTGAAGCGAAACTAAAGGGTAGATGGGAATGAGCCAGGCACTACAAGCTGCCCTCACACTAAGGGCATTGCTTTATAAGTCAGGTGACATTACCCAAGTCCTGACTCTTAAGCAATGAATTTAACTCTTCTTCATCTTCCCAGTCTCAAGTGACACTTCCTCCACTAGGCTGTTGCCTCCAATTCTCACAACAAGCTGTAAGGTCTTGACTTCTTCTTGATTTAGCATGGGGACACTTTTGAAAGCTTTTCATCAGATTGACAGCCCTTTCACGGTGGCTTTCTAGCCAACACATTTAATTGTGAAACAGGAGGGAAGGAGAAAATGAGAATATCTAACTGCTCAGTGTCAACCAAGAACGAACACTAAGCTACAGTTTGTGTCAAACAGAAAAGAGCTCTGTCCCTGTGAGTATTGACCTCATTTTCTTATTCTAATTGCTCAAGCGGATTTGCTGGGGTATTTGCAGGTAAAACATGGGATCTGAATTTTGACAGCTAACAAGACAGGCATTCTAAGTCACATACACATAAGTTAAAGAGGGAAATGATTTTAAGAGTGTGCTGGGGGAAAAAGGAGCTTGGACTTTAAAAGCAGATACTTTGAGGGATAGGATAGCTGGCAAAGGAAAGGACTAAGCAGCATTTAGTCATCAAGATTAACAGAATAGTGCTATCTTAGAGAATCTTTGGAAAAGAATCCAATTCATTATGAGACTTTTACTACCCGTCAATAACACACCAAAATAACACCTATCATATGTATTTTGTCATTTTTTTTCCTTGTATTTCCAGAAGTACTGTAAAGATTTGATATCAAAAAGTCCTTGCTGTTGCATTTTAATAAGAAAAGTAAGTTGGTGAAGCAAAGTCACTAAAGTGAACAAGTGAATGGTTAAGATGAGCTTAGTCCTATGGAAGTTCATTCCACAGACCAGATTTTGTCTCTGAGAATGCTCGTTGCCCACCCCCTCTATATGGCCATTACTTTGAAAATTCCAAGTGAGAGATATTGCATTTTCCTGATATGTGGCGTGGTCAGAGCCAGCAAGCAAGTTATTAAGGAGGATGCAAGACAAAACCATTAACTTAGTCTATACACAAGCAAGGAGGTAATTACACTTTTGCAATTGATGTGACACCAAGTCTCAGGTCACCAAATATTTTAATGCATCAAGACATTGCTACATCAACAAAAAGAAGACAACATTTAAAAAAAAAGACAAAAAAAAGCTTTTTGCCCAATGACAGGTATATGGCCTGAAAGTATACCTGCCTAATGAATGGCAGTCCACAGCTGACTATAGGTCCCTGCAATCTTCTACCAGTACTTCATCTACACAGATAGGCCCTTGTGAACAAGCTCATCCAAGGAGAACTGGCAAGTATAGAAATTTACTCAATTTAATAAATATTTGTATCTGGACCAGCAAGATTTTCATTGAAAAGAACAACATTAATCTGATAATGACCTTAATTCAAGCACTTAAATATTTCCTTTTGACAGTTTCCTTTCTTCAGTCAAAATGATACTATTTTCCTACATTGGAAGGCTATTATGAATATGTACGCATTAATGTTTGAATATTCTCAGATATAAGAGGAAAGGACAAACACAGATATTTCTACAGAAATGTAAATCTAACTTGCCTTTCTAGATTCAAGTGAAATGTCACTGACAACTCTTGTGCTGAAAGTTCTGCTCCCCTCTGCAAAGGTAACTATATTCTTCTCACAACAAGTACATAAAAATATTATCACAAAACAAATGTTACTATGGTATACTAAAATTTTAACGTTCTCCCATGGAAAATGTCTGTCATCTTGGCAATATTTTAATTATTTTTCCCCACCATGTGTTTGTCATTTGTAGCAGCTTTGCTTTTTAAATCTGAAAATATGAAAAAGAGAGACTCCTGAAAAGCCACCTGTAGAAAAAGGCAAAGCCCACATACTTTTAAAATTTTGACAGTTTCATTGCAACACAATGAACTTTAGAATGAAAAAAAAAAAGAAATTGTTTCTTTCCCATAAAAACTCTTAAAATTGTATATGCACTATTTAAATGTCAAGAATACAGGGAGAACCCCTTCCCACAATAACCACAGGTCCCTGTAGGTACAAGTGTTCTCTACTGCCAAGACACCAGAAGTGTCAAACATTGTGTCTTTCTAATGTCAAAGATTTATTCTATATCCATTATTTTCATGAGTGGAATAAAGAAACTCTTCAACAAAAAATTTAGCAGCAGAAGGAGCACACTTGTATGAAGTTACAGCATGTTTTATCAGCATTTTTGTTTTGCTTTATTTCTTGATGGGATAAGTAACTTGACAAAAGATGTTTTTGACAGTGGAGTAGAATGAAATACATGCTTCAAAATCTCCAGACTACACCACTGCCTTAAACTAGATTTTGACTTGTTATGAATTTTAACTTTAATGATATTCTTCACTCATAATTTAAAGCTTCCCTTTGCAACCGTGATTTTTTTTTCATTACAAGTTCTTCTAAAAATTTAATAAAGTTAGTTTATGAAGAGGGCAAATTTAAAAAGATAACCTGATGAGATATTTGTGATAAAACTTCAGAATTACGTACTTTCAATCTTCCTTTTGAGCACTGAAACTTCTTGGACCTTTGACCAAAAAACCAAAGCAAACAAACAAACAGACAAAACCCACCAAAACAACAACAACACAAACTCCCCCCACCTCCCCAAAAAAACCCCAAAACCAAAAACACAACAAAAAAGAAAAAACCACCAAAAAATAAATGAACCAGTTTAGGAGAGAATGGAAATGACAAGAAAGGGCATAAAATATTTTCTAGTGTGAGTAATGAGCAATTTTTCTCTGGGTCCACAAATCTAGTTGCAGCCTTTATTAAGGTATTTTCTGACAAAGTCTTTCCATAAGCTACCTAATTACATAAGCCATTCTCCTTTTAGAATAAAAACATCCCTTTTGTGAGTTAAAAAGTTGGGTAAGTTGTGTTCAAGCTAAATGTAAAAGTCAGACCTAAAAGTTCTGCATGCAGCCAAACTGGACTGTCATATCTCAATAGTGTTAGCATTTTCCAGCTCTTCTAGCTACTGACAGGCCATACGATGAGAATAAAGCCTATCTGCAGGCAGTGATTCACCGAAACATTGACATATGTATGTGTTCTCCCTCTAGAAGGGGTTAAAGAAATTTGGAGACAAACAATCTTGTACTGCAATTAAGCAGGAAATCATAGTATGCTGTGGGTTTGTTTCTGTTCCGTTGGGTTTTTTGTTTGTTTTTTTTTAAATTAAGTTTAGTGTATGTAATCATCAGAAATGTTTTCTTCCTTTTATGTTCCTTAGAAAAAAGGAATATACAACTTTTAACTGTTTGTATTTCTAAATTGGCAAGATTACTTAGAACTTTTAAATGGCATTCTAGACAAGTGCTTTCACTTTCAAGGCAACGTTTCCTTAGTGTTCCAGAGGAACGTGGCACACAATGAAACATTTTGTCAATGACAAACTGATAAAAAAGCCCCAAATTTTTGATGAAGTGCTCTTTTCAGAGATGTGTTTAAGGGAAAAGAAGTAACCCTGAATGATTCTCTAGCCATGTTATCATGCTCATCTTGTATAGTTGTGCTTATTTGTAATTCTTACTTGTGCTCCTACTATAGTAAATAATTTTAAATGCAACAAGTGCCAATGGATTATTTTTACTGTTAATGGGAAATGTTTCATTAGAAGATTTTACTGTGCTTATTTGATGCTACTTTCTAATGAAGAGCAGATAAACTATACTTTTATTCTGTATAATGTAATTAAAATAATTTACAACTGTAGATGACAATTTAATTACCCACAAAGTTTAAATTCTCTTTTGTTTCTGAAAGCAATTAACTCAACCTTCTTGAACTGTATGTACTTCTAGCAAGAGAGGGAGTTTTACCACACTGCACAAAGCATTAAATCTGAAAATTATTATATGTCAGGTGATCAAGGAATTTATAAATGGATAACTGTACCATCATTACTTTTCATGTGTAATTAGAGCCCATAAAAATTCTAACTTCCCATCCTGCAGCATAATCTGAAGTTAGGCTAATCTGAAAACTATATGCTAGGTAGCAAATTCACAAACATATGTGTCCTGAAAAAAGTAAAAAACAACAAAAAACCCATTTCTTTTCAACCCTGCTGTTTTATCAACTCTTACTATAATAAGTTAACAGCAGATAATTGTTGAGACAAGTGAAAGACTGCCCAAAAGTGTTGACAGGATTGACACCCCTTCAAAGCACAGCAGGATTAATCAGACACACTCCTGGTGGTGGGCTGCTCTATCGAGCAGATGTTTGACCCCCTACTGAAGGTTCTACAATAAACATAGTGCTATAATCCCTGTTTAGACACAGGGAAGAAAATGAACTTTTAGCTTCTGCAGACTTACAAAGAGCCCCTATCTCCCACTGCTTTCAAACCTGTCTTCTGTTAAATTCATCTCAACCCCAAACAAGTGCCTTGTTTCAGGAGGTAACTTTAAACAAAAATGCTTGTCTCTCTAGCAGCTGGAACAATACAATATGCTTGTTAAAAAAGGATGGCAGAGTGTAGTAGCACTAGCCCTTATTATTCCTGCATGTCAGCTCTGAGAAAGACAACTGAATCTCAGAGATCAAGAAGAACTAGCAGAACTAGCCCCTGCCAGAGGCAGAGTCCATGCTGGGGAGCTTTTCGATGCCTCAGTTCCTGATGCTCTCTGCATACTCCAGTCCCAGCTGCCTGTCCCCAGCCAGTGAGCTACCAGCCAGGATATGACTCACTGAAGGACAAGGCAGCTCTATATATAGTCTTTGAAACACAGGTAGGTTTTTCAGTCTGTAACTCATGATTTTAATCCAGTTTTTATAAATTTCCTAAATTCCAGATCCAAGCCGTTTTCATGCTTTGTCTCTCTCTTGTGCGTTCAGATGTTCAGTTCAGAAATGAGGCACTGTCCTTTGGAAAGTCAGCTTTGCAATTAACCATTTAAGTGCATGAAGAATTGTGTCATAACATCACATTTGCTTAAAAAGAACACAGCCTGCAATAGACAGCTTGTTAGAACAACAAGATTAGTCTTTTTTTGTTAGATAAAAGGATACTTTCATGTTGGTCAGGAACACCTCTGTCTTCATACTGATACAGATATCTTTTTTTCTCCGTGTGACTTTAATGAAAGGAGAATGAGGCATTTCAGATTTTATTACCACAGTCACTGATGAAATGTGTATTGAATTAGAGATGAGACAGTGCTGGGATTTTAACAATAATTCACATGGCTATGGAACCACTACTGATATGTCAGTCTCTTCTCTCTGTTTAACATCTGCTTCAAATAAATCTAAAGCAAACACTGGCTTGCCAAGTCCACAGTAAAGCCTATGAACTTCATATAAATACCTTTCTAAACCACCTCTTATTAAGGACACACACACACATATATATATATGTATGTGTGTGTGTGTAAATATGGATACATTCATAAGAAACCATTTCCCACACCAAGGAGTGCTCACCATTACATAATTGTTATCTACAATAGACAAGTACCTTTCTGAACTACTTTTTTATTTTTTAATCTAAAGAAGGGAATGACAATTCTCACATGAGAGATGTATATTTCCCTTTTATGATGTATTTTGTACATGGTATTTTCTTTCATTCCGTTTCATGAGAATGAAACCCCTGCTAGAAGCGCAAATGAAGGCTTTTGCATCAGAAATTCACTTACAATATTCAAAGAGACAAGTACATTACCAAAACATCTTCATGACATGCAGTAAAGGAAAAAAAGTCAGAAAAGAGACAGGAAAGAAGAGGCCATGGAAACTGATGATATCACAGCATTTCCTCTGAGCCACTGGGCAAAGAGTCACAGGCACAGTGACACATGGCAGCAAATTCCCCTGCAGCAGCAGCAGCAGGAGCTCAGACCAGTCCCAAAAGACTGATCTCTGAGGCAACAAACGTATTCAGAGCAGCACTGAGCTGAACACTCATACATGTATGAACAAGCCATCATGCTCCTTCCCCACCAGCTACTGGGGGAAACATAGAGAGAGGCCAGGCTAAATTTTGGAAGGCAGCATGGGCAGCCATCAGAAGTGACCCCACTGTAGCTCCACAAGGGAATATGGAAAACACTGCTTTGCCCCAACAGACTGGGTAGGATTTTGCCTTAGAATTTCCTTCCCAGCAAACACCAGGGGTAATTATGGTTACCATGGGCTAGTAAACAGCAACTACCCTCAGGAATACAGGGAGAAAGCTCCTTTGATCTGCATCGCCATTTGAATTCAGTCATTTCTCCTCCCTGCAAAATTTGCTGCACATTTTTAATTCAAGTGTCTTCTACAAATGTACACTTTTATATAGTTACCATAATAGCTTGTAATCACCAAAAATTGATTTATCCCCCCTCTTTTAATATGTGCTTTATATTCAATATCCTTGTAAATGTTGGTGGCAAATCATTGCACTTATAAAAATATTTTACCATAAATTTTGAGGCAGGGCAAAGAAGTGCTAACAGTCATTCTGTGGTGTTATAAATACTTGCTTTTACCTTCTTTGAATATTACAAAAGAGTAGAACAAGTAATATGGATCCAGGGAAAGATTTATGACAACTGGAATACCTGTAAGCTCTTCAGTCCTACCCTGATGCCCAAGCAATGTCCAGGCTCAAGTGTTAAGAATTATGGGCCTTTCTCTAATGAGTAACACAGTGAGATGTTAAAAATTCACCAAGAGGGAGCAACTAGTGCAGAAGGCCCTAGAGCAGTGCCATCACCCCTGTGAGTACAGACTGAGCTGTACCAGGCAGCCCAATTACTGCCGTGCAGTGACGTGTTGAACTGGCCACGCTGGCTCTCCTTCCTGCCCTGTGTATGGCAAAGATACATCCAGTGCTGCCCACTAGCCCAAGCTACCCCAATGAATTTAGTTCTCTTCAGGGCTGAGTTCAGCCTCCTTCAAATTGCATGATACTCCAAGTATTTGATATGCTGAGACAGGTAGAAATACTCAATCCTTATTTTCTTTTTTAAGTGAAAAATCAGAGGAGGGAAAGATTATATTTCTAATAATATTCTGTCAATGTAAAACATATGGGATCACAACAACTTTCCAGAGCAAAGTTTTCTTGAGAAAACTACTTAGGCCTCAAAGACCTGGACACAGGGAAGAAGATCCTCATGATGATATCAGGGTAGGTGGCCGGGATGAGGTAAGCCCCAATGCCTAACTGCAATCTAGACCCCACATCTTGGGTAATTCAGCCACTAAACTGTTAAGTCTTCTGTTTTAGCTTCTATCTCCTAAAAGAAACCTTTCAAATACCCTGGTTTCCTTCTCCTTTAGATAGGGAAGTGTTCTGAGACCATCAGTGTTCCCACGCATCCCCACTGATGAGATGCCCAGGGATCACTAAGAAGTCATAGGACTGAGCTGGCCATTAAATTAGATATTTTTTAAAAAATCCTCACAACACTGCATTGAAAGAACATTAAGGCACTCCAGAGTCTAGAGACATTTAAGGGACCGAAGCAGGGCATGAGAAGAGAGAGTAGGTGAATGAGGAGAAAAGAGAGTCCTTGTCTCCCCACTGCTAAAATCCTGTATCTAAACAAAGCAGGAAAACCATAGGAATAGCTTTGTGCGAAAAAGTGCCAAGATAGATCAAATATTTTGCATTTGCTCAGATTGGTTAGTCTTACGATTATCCAAAAGATGTCAATCAGTTGGATAAATCAGTTGAAATGAGAAATTTTCCAGAACCAATTTCTTTCACCTTCTTCCATACAGCTCCATAGCTTGTTAATCAGATCTTACACAACCTTTCAGGATGGAAATAATGCATTATAGCCCATTACTTGCTCTTGTTTGGGCCGTAGATAGATTGACATTAGGAGATAACAGAGAAAGGCTTTTGAAATTTGTCTTTTAAGAAATACTTCCTAAAGGAACTACTGAAGTGTAGAATAGGCTAAGAAACATACAAGAAAGCTTTTCAAAAATTATTCAAACCACGAGAAAGAGGTAAACTGTTTATGCTATAAACACAAAAGCAGAGTACCTCCTCTGATTTTTTCAAGTCCCTGTCTCCTCAAATAGGAAACTTTGAAAAAAAATCATGTTAAAGTAGAAATCAAGTGTAACTAAAACCACAGCAAAGTTATAGGATATTTGAAAAAAAAATATTGCAATGGATGAATACAAATTGTGGTCACATTCAAATGTTCACATGCTTCTTCTGTTGCTGCTTCTACGAAACTCTTCTGCAAAAGGAAGAGCTCCCCACAAAAGCTGAAAAAACTTTTTCCAGGAATGCAGCAGTGCAGGTAACAATGCTTAGGTGTTTGAACTAATGGAATATTGATTTAATTATCCAACCTCACCCACAAACTAAATGCTCAAAATTATAAATAGACTAACAAGCTTGTGAGAAGCCAGCCAGTTGAATTTTGACTTTTTCTTTCCAAAACATAGGATGGAATACAATAGAAACATCTGCAAATGCTCTTGGTTTCATACAAAAAGAATCAAGAATCATCCAGGGGTATTTTAAACACACTAGCTTAATCTTGTGATATTCTATAGAAAGGTGTTTTACAGAGCTTCTTAGACTAGCACTATGATGCAGGAAACTGCCATCCTGTCAGAATCCTTCTTTTGAACAAGGACACTTCTCCTGTTTCTGAGTTTAATTCTATTTCTTTCCTCCACAACAGTGTGGATGAAAATTTGAAGTAGTCTGTTCATCATATAAGATATCCATACTTTCTAGTGCTGCATATAAGTATAAACAAATAAATGTGTATATATGTGCAAATGAATGTACAATTGCATCTGTGTGTGTATATATATATTTGCACTTTATTCTTCAGTTCAGGTGGAGTGCAAACTGAAGGAGTTGATAGGTCACACTGCACGCACAATTGCACAGTTTACTCACTGTTGCTGGGGCAACACAGCCACAGATGGAACCTGTTTCTGCCTGGCCTAATGTACCCACCACCTGCAGGTCTGTGTGATGAACAACTGAGCCCCGAGAATTCACACCCATGCCCTCAGCCTGGCCTCCAGACCCGTCTGCTCAAGCTCTTCGTATCTGGCCTGCTGGACTGTGGCAGACTCTGGCAATGCCTGTTGTTTGCTCATCTCTGAAAGAAATTACAAAAAATCATAGTAAGATGAGAGATTTTATGAATCTCGATGCTACAGTGACCACAATGGTGTTTTTATACCTTTAAAAAGATGCAATTGTACTCTCCAGGCAGTACAGACTTAGTAACATTTTAATGGGATCATTCAAAAAGTATTAGGTATTTCTAAAGTTTTTGGACAATATATCACCACCCCTTCTCCCAAATCAGCCCTGAAATGTAAATTTTGATTTAAACCTAATTCAGTGAGTTTCTGTAAACAGCTTCTGTCCTATACAAAAGCCAAAAATAACACTTCACAGGGAGCATCATAGTTCTGTGAATATAACATGGTGTAGCTTGAGTGGCTTGTGGTTGAATACAGTTTTTGTTTTTACTTAATCCATGAGGAATGTGGTACATGGCAATTATTGAATTTTACATTGCTGGGCTTACTGTAAAATGAGCTCTGTACTAGCACTGTCCAGCACTGGTGCTTCTTACGGAAAGCAAGAACACACTTTTTTGCCTTACTTTACTTTATAATGTCCATCCAGACTCTCTGTGTCAACATCAAACTATTTTGAGCAATATGACTAGTTGGCTGAAGCTTTCTTTTATTGCCCGGATGACATCTGGATCTCTGAGGGAATGCTTTGCATTATGAGGTAGAAGTTTAAGATCTAGAGTCAAGCCACACTGATTCAACTGTCACAGAACTGTTATGACTGTTTTGTTTGGACCTTTCCACCCCCCACTGCTTTTCTTTTCCCTTTTAATGTATTTTCTATTTTATTCTTTTTTTTCCTTTTTTTTTTCTTTTTTGATTGAACTTTACTCTTGCTGACAACAGAGTTTAGGAAAATGACAGCTGCCAGACTGAACTATTTGTTATTGTGCCCTGATGATAAGCACTGCAGTCAGTCATTTCACCACCACCGTGAGCCCTAGGGACTGCATTTGTCAAGATCCAAAAACTAACACCTTAAGATGGAGTAGCTGCAAGACTAATTTTTCTAAATGCATATATAAATTACATCCTTCGCTCTGCAAAGATGAGCCACTAATTCCAACACCAAGCAGCTGAGATGAAGCAATACAGAACACACTTTATTTCATATATTTGTTTCTTATCTCAGTATGGCAGTTGCCCTTGCACTGATACTTGCAGTACCCATACAGACATGACCACTAGCCTATAGGAACCATCTATAAACTCTACACCTTGTACATGCATTTAAATGATATTAAGGCTCAGGACACAGCACCAGCTGGGATTGTTCTTGTTTATGTAAATACCAAGATTTGAATTTCCTGTGTTTTCTGCCTCAGTAACTGTTCCTGCTCCACATGAAGAACTGACATGAATTAACCAAGTGTTCATCTTCCTTTAGCTCAAAAAACTCCTGTGTTGCAGATGGTGCAAATGGCCTGGCATATACAAAACCCAGTATATTTGTCTCTGAAACACTGTCAAAGGCAGTAGAGAGGTCATATATAAGATAGACTGGTAGAGCTCTCTGGAGGTCTATGCCCATTTGTAGCACGTCTGACCTCAGACAAGGCCATCGGCTCCACACTGTTACATGAGCTGTGCTCCTCATTGCCTGAACAACTTGGCCAGTCAAGGTCAGAAAGATTGCCTGAAAAAAAGATTCTATATGGAGAATCAGGCACACGGCCTGACACAAACATCAGCCTGATGCAGCCTTCGTTTTCTCAAAGCACTTTGGTAAAACTTTATTGAGAAAAAAATAAATGTACAGAAATTGGTATCAAGGTAACTTTAGAATTACTGTTTCATTTTAATTTGTCAGTAACTTACACTTTCAAATATTTAGAACTTCTGACTGTAATCAACTAACAGTCTTGTGTAAGATACTGTGATTACACATCTCTGTGCTTGGCACACCGAAGCCGGACAGAATTTCCCTAATACTGATCACATTTAGGAAAACATAGGAACTAAATTAAAATGGTGAAATATTCCTGAGAACTTCCACCTTACCCATATGGCTTTGCCAGTCTCAGTACAGCAAATTCTATTTTTCTTCAGTTGGTCACATATTTTCCTGAATGCAGATGGAGCTGAAGCATGCTGCACAGCTCATAAAATCTATAAAAACAATCAAAACCTTTCAAGAATGGAAGAATAATAATTGCACCTTTCTCTCTTTTGTTGTATCTTCATCAGCACTAACTTCACAGGCAGAAATTGTGAGACCTGTACTGTGGGTGTGAATTTTGTCCTTCAGTGGCTGAATCTGTCACTCCTGGCTGAGGATCTCATGACATTTAGGAATAATCAGTATAAAGCAAGTAGTGATACCACAATAGAAAGGGAAAAAATACAACAGCTATAGAGACTTCATAGGTTCATTTTTAAGGCTCAGGAAAAACTCAGAAAAACGAAATAAAAAGGTATGTTACTATTCCCAGCACAACTTTTTACCTATATGTAATACTGGGAAACTCACTTTGAAGTCCGTACTTCAGCATTTCTGGAGGACTGACACTAAAATAAACCTTCACAATACGTTTGTGGAAAGCTTCCAACTACTAAATGTAAACATACCTTAAAACCAATATTCCCTGTACCACAAAAGATGCAATAGATACACACATTTCTTCCAAATTATTCTTTAGAGGAATACACTGACACAAAGCAGGTGCTTGCTCTCTGGAAGGCAGTGGATTTGTCATGATAAGTGAACATGTACTGGTCACAATAGTTTTTTTAGTTTCAAATAGCAGGAACAACTTCTCCTCTTTAGTTAAATTTAAAAAGAAAAAGTTTTTAGTGATTTTGACAGGCTAGCATCATCCTCATTTTGCTTTCTGTTCTCCTATGTTAAGCCTCCACACTGATCAGAGTTCTGTGGGCTGAGTTCCAGGTTACCTTTCAGAGTTATACTCCTGATTAACATGCTCTAGTTAATCTGGTTAAAGAAGCAATAGGTTTCCTAATTCAAAAAAAATAAAAAATAAAAGGTATATTTGAAGAGAGAGGCAATGACAGAATTCTCACTGTATGGGAAACATAATGCAATTAACAGTTACAGTACTTAGCATAAACAATATTGTTGACTGATAACAAATAGACTCAGCTTTAATTGATACAACAGATAAAACCACTCTTCTGTCAAATTAAATTTTGGCAAATGAGTCCAGCCCTTTAAAAATACTGCCTAGGAAAATTAAAGTTCACATTCCAGATGGCCCAAAAATAACCACTAAAAGCTTCCAGCTATGCTTGAATTAAAAAGCCACTATACATGTCCACAAATTTGACATACTATGAATTAAGCATATAATGATGGGGAAAGGAAAAAAAGGAGGAAGTGAAGACAAAATCAGGAATATTCCTTTAGCTTTAGAGTTCTACTTTAGACACCAAAAATGTAAGGATAATTCCCCTGGGTGCCTTTTAGTATCAGGAAAACAAGAATTAGTCCTACTACTTTCTGGTAGAGTTATTTTCTGGAAGAATCCGTACTGTACTCTCTTCAGAATCCCACTTGGTCTGAAAGCTTCATCTAACACCTTAAGGGTGAACAGCACAAATTATCCCTTAAGACTTATAAGAATCATCACTGCCAATGATCATTTCAGATCATTAAATATGTTATAGGTGGCTATTAAGAGCATTTAAGCAAATAGGTTTGCTATGGCATCCCATTACTCTGCTTTGCCTTGCTTGAGAATGAAACAATAAATTCCCAAGGAAATTCCTTTTTTCTTTTTTTTCCATTTTTCTCAAATAACTGAAAACATCAAATGAAGGCATCATTATTATTAAAGGAATTTTTAAAGATCTGGTAGGAGACAGAAAACAGAAGAGTCTATTACAAGCAGTTTGTGCGAGTTTTCCATTCCAATTAACTAGTGAGGTTGTTAATTTTTGCTGTAGTTGGCTCAGTTGCCACAGATCTGCCATTCAGATTTAAGAAAAGAGAGAGAGAAATCAGGTGTTTGTATTTTACAAAACTACAAGAACAGAAGGGACAAGCATAACAATTTCAGATGGCCTACTATTTAAACTAGGAAATACACCTAACAGGATAGAAAGATAAGTACAAAAATTAAATAGGACACATGGGGTTTCTACAGTCACAGTATGAAGAAATCCCCATTGGTGAAGTCATCACCAGCAGTAAAGAATCACTGATGCTTAATGCCTAGGTAGTGAATACAAACTTTATCCTGAGCTACATCACTGAAACATTTCTTCTGCAAGCCTGCAAGATGGCAGCCTGCATGTTATGGTTTAAAAGCCAGATATCAGAGATCTGACTCCATTTGGCCCAAGGTTTCTTTATTTGCACAGATAAGAAGGCCTGAGAACAAAACCAGCAGCTGATTAGGAAAGATGCACTTTCAAACTTAAACAAACAACACAACTTCTACCTAGAAAAGAATAAAATGAGGAAAGCAATCAGAAGAGTATCAAAAGGGAGACATATTATATTTTGTACATTTTGAATAGCAATTTGGAGAGTACTATAGTATTCGCATATTTTGAAAAAAGTTTGGGTAAAGAACAATCATGAAAGAAATATTTGAAACAGTCATTCTGAGGAGGGAATGAAAGAGAAATAATCCACTGAGGAGAGGACGGTAGTTTTAAAAATAAAATCCCCTTCCACTACACATCAAGGAAAAGACCACTAAGAAAGACATTAGTTGCAAAGAACTCATGGCAGGTAGCCAGGGAATCACAAAGATTCCTCTTTCTACAGGAGGAAGTTAAAAAACAAGTTGAGAAACTCCAGCATAATAAACTGATAAATTAGAAAATTCCTGTGTCTGGACTGAATGAAAAAGGCATGAAATAACAAGTGAAGACAAAGCACCGAACCACAGGTATTTTTAGCTATGTAAAGCCTGCAACATAACATTTATTTCTCATCGTGAAGTCCAGAACAATACAGTAAGAATATGAAAGCTTTACCATAGAAACAGATAGACATTGTAAGGCACAGCACAAAACCAGAATTTGATCTGGTCGCATTATCATGCTTTTTGTTCAGATTTGCTGGGGAGTCAAACATTTTAACAGCTTTGAATACTTAAAAACTTGTATTCTGGAGATCATAGTGTAGACTAAAATGACACACATATTGGTGTGGACTGGGAGACAGAGTTAATGGTACAGAGAACTCAGAGCTGACACAGCTCTGCCTGTGGGATTAACATAACAACTGTTTTATACCTGTCTGATCAGCTAAAGAAACAGAAATTTGGGAAAATGTGTTAATGAATCACATTAATTTTTTCATTAATGAAAAATAAAAGAACGTTTCTCTGTTCATGAACACCTTGCAAAACAACATCATTCTGCCAAGTTCCTCCTCTTAGCGCTTAGACTGATGAGACTTTCAAACCGAGCAAGAACATGAGCATAATGGACAAAGGTGAAAACAACACTTCTTCAAGGTAAGAGATTTTTTGTGATGCTCTTAAACAGTAGTCAGAACTTAGGGACTGAAAAACAAAATGGTTCCAAAATGTAGCTGAAATCGACAGATAAGTTTTCCACTGTTTCCTTTTGCACAGCATTCAGGGTAAATAAGCTCCCCTCCACCACACTACTAAGCAAGGTGCTGCCCACCAGTCTCCTACTTCTCATTCTTTGGGCATTAAATTGGAGAGCAAAGAGATAATCAGTAGTCAAATGGACTGTGCTATGTTTTGAACAGCTTTTATGCTATCAACAGAAAAAGCACATTTTAAGGATGGCAACCACAAAGGCACTCATAAAAGTGTAAATAGACAAGAACAGCATGCAAAACGAAGGGTTTAAAGCCCCCAAATTACTTATCCTAAGAACAAGACAATTAGATAGGTTTCCTTTGTGAGGCATTACAGTTTTCCTATGACAGCCAGTGTTCCTTTTTTTCCCTTCAGAAGCACAAGAATGACACCATAAAAAAGAACAGCAGTGGAATTTAAAACCAAAGAAAGAGAACATTGCTTCCAGCTATTCACACTCATAATCTGTGAAATTTATGGCCTGAGAAGACAGCATTAAAATTAGCCATCCCTCCTTTAAATTGAGCTCGGGATTCCAGGATCTATGTGAAAACTTTATGCTTTTTAATATTAAAATATGGCCAATCAAAACCCATAGATGAAAATGCCACAAAAGCAAAAGTTTTAAGATTTTTTTCTTCCTTGAGTCATAAGGAATAGTCTTTGGCAAAACACACACTAATCAAAAGGGGAGATTTTTTCTTTTTCCTGGCAAACTTTCTCAATTTTTTTTCCCACTGTGTCATCATATTGCTACATTTTGGTTTTTACAACAAAAACAAACAAAACCAAAATTAAAAACCAAGCCAAAAACCCAACAAACTCAATAGAGATAAAATGTAAAGGTATTAAACCAATGCATGCCACAACTGAAATACACACACTTCCAGGATCTTGCAACATCATAGCTGGAGAGCAGAATGACCAATTTTAAAGGGTAGTGACAAACTGCATTTGCTAAATTAGCCAAGGCTGTTGAATCCAGATAGCTTTGAAATAAGAAATTAATTCAGTCTGATGACAAAAAGATGAAGCAATTTATTAGCTCTACACACGTTATTAGTGCTAAATTTGGATGGATTTTCAGTTGCAATGTAAAAAATTTAAGCAAAAACCCATTGATATCACAACTGCTAAATATGATTTCAGAAATCAGAAGTTTTTCTTTAGTTTCAAGCACCATTTGTATATTCATAATGATTACCCGTAGTAATTATAATGCCCTTTTTTCTTAAATATGCAGTGGATAACTGGGGAAATACGTGACTCAGGCCAGTTTTAATGAAAAAACTTAATGATGAAGCCTTAGCTATACTCTCATCTTAGAAGGCAAGAGAGATTTCAGGCTCTCAAGGTACAGAAGAGAAGAAAGTATAAGTAAAGAAAGAACAAAGAAAGAAAAGGGGCAAGCTGAAACTTTACTAACAGTTTTCAAACGAGGAGTAGGATGAAAGGTCCAGAAAAAGGTGGCACTGTGACAAAATAAAAATCCCGAGAGAAAACAGAGGCGGCTCAGCAAAATTGTGTGTCAGTCCGTCCCAAGACACCACGGAATTTTTTATTCTCCCACACCTGACTGCAAGATGTTTGGCCAATAGACTCACTGATGGATAACACTGGAATCAGTGAACATAAAATCTCCACCCAGAAGTGTTAGTCCTAGCTCAATACTGTATGTGTTAATAAGAGACAACTGTCATGTACTCCACAGGGCGTATATGTGATTTTGTCTTGGCACAACAGAAGATGCCTTCATGGGAGTGACCCAAGGGGATGAGTGCTACAGTGAATGGAGCAGGAAATTGTGATATCAATTAAGAAATTAAATCAGTTTCTTATCTTCAACAGCTGTCTTAGAAGTCTCTTTTATATTCTACTCTTGCCTTTAAGTGCTTTATACAAACAGCACCATGACAGTGGTCCAA
This sequence comes from Campylorhamphus procurvoides, assembly GCA_013396655.1. Lineage (NCBI taxonomy): Eukaryota > Metazoa > Chordata > Aves > Passeriformes > Dendrocolaptidae > Campylorhamphus > Campylorhamphus procurvoides. The sequence continues at coordinate 14,720 of WBMV01004889.1, read as the reverse complement.
GTTTGTGAAAGAGGATGTTGAATCTGGTGCTAAGCTCGCACGCAACTGGAAATATTTAGCTAGTAGTTTTACTCAAGTTAATACTTACACAACACAACTTGGTTTATTACTATCAATACTCTACTGAGCCTTCTCATTACTGACTCCATTTTCTCCCTCTGAAAAAGTTAGTTAGTTATTAAAAATGAAAAAAATTATCACTGAGAAGCAAAACTATATACCTTAGTGAGTCATACAGTTCCTAGAGCCAGGAATTCTCAACAGCTAAAAATGTCTTGTTTTCCTGGTCAAATATTGAATGAGAAAAAGCTGAGGGAGAAAATCTAGCCATGATGAATCTTTAGACCACTTGTACAGAAATTTTCCCCATAAACATAGTATGGGAGGTATCTTTTCACCTCTTAAGGCCATGCAGTTATCTTCTGTATCCAAAGTTGTTTTTATTAGGAATAACAAATGAAAAAGAAAAAAGCTCAGATATGTCAACACATATGATTTGCAAAATGCTATTTACTCACAAAAATGGCGGTTGCAGCAGGGTATTTTCTAAGTGACCTGTACCTGTGACAATGATATTCAACTATCAATAAACTAACCTCTGCAGATCTGGACACCTTCAAAGGACTAAAACAGAAAAAACCAAAACTTGCAAGCCCTAAGAAGTCAAAATTTGGGAGCAGTTGTACATTTCTCCCCTTCTGGTAAAATACCTGAAGGAAGACTGACACTTGCCTTCTACTCAAGGCTATCTAGGAAGATAGTCATGGTCTCCTCAAAGCCACTTCAGCCTCTGACTGACCTTCTTGAACCCATAGTGGAGCCCATGGAATATCCTTGGGAAGCCATTCACTGCCTCTCACATGTCTAAAAGTATTTAATAAAAAATTAGTGCAGTTTGAAAACTCATCACAAGAAAATTGTCCACTCTTTTGCCTAACACTTTCTTTAATCTGAGTGTGATCAAACCTTCTAGGTTCTGGGTTTGGGAGTGTGGAGGATTGGTTTTGTTTTGACTCAGGAGTAAAAGAGTGTCCTTGTTTCCCTGTTTTCTAGGTCAGGCAAGAAAACATTGCAATTTCTGTAGTTAGCTGCTGTCTCAAGCCGATTTATTTTAGCTATGCCAAGAGAACAAGGGCAGTCCCATGTAATTAAGCAAAGGAACTGGAAGCTCTTCTTTAGAACAAACTTATCGGTTCTTCACGTCTGCGGGCTCTTTAAAGAAAGCCCTGAGAACTCTCTTTTCTTCTGGTAGCCTCTCTATCTCCAGCATGCTGTTACCCTCTCAACTGCACCCCCTGCAAGTCCTTTACTGAGAAGACAGCACTAACTTCTTTTTTTACAAAGTCCAAGCCCATCTACTTTCCCAGGCCATTAGGGAGCCCCTTTGCTTTACTGTTGTATTCAAGCTCACCAGTTCATAAGGCAAAAGTAGAAGAAAGGTTTCTAGTTTAAAAAGCCATAGCTGTTGCCATAGCACTTCTCATTAAAACATACTTTGCGTGAAAAAATCCTGGAAAAAATCTGAACCTTCTTAGTAAACAAATCGCCTGGTTTTTGATCATCCAGAGCCCTCTGCTAGGCCCTGTATTAACAGGATTCTGGTGGGCTGGAAAACATCACCTCACAAGAGCTAAAAGAAATAAGCTTTACAGTTACCTCTGAGGTTATCATCAAGCTTTTAGCACTAAAATGTTAATTATCTCTAGCTCATATTATTAGTCACACCTGCAGAATGTTTCAATGTGGATGGTACCTTGCTAGTTTCTCTCTGAATGTATGAGAATTACAGAATTACATCATTTGAGCACAGATGAAGAATGACGAGTTGCTTTGATTGCAGTGCTCATTTCAGTGAGGTATTAACAGATAAAATTATCTATGCTAGGCCTAGCTTTTCCTTTTTTTTCATAATTTTTTATACTTTTTATCCTTTTCTTACTTTATTAAGAACTATACAAATAGAATGCCAAGGCACACATCTCTCAGGGAATATTTTAAGTTCTCAGAAAGTGCAGTAGTCAGACAACTGATGAACTCTGACTAGTTCTTGCCGACAACTGTTTTGTACAATTAAAAAAGCCCACCACACACCACCGGGATAAAAACTCAAGAGGAAAATAACATACAGCTAGTATATTTTCACCCTTGTTTCTGACAAATTACAAACCTGCAAGGTCAAACTATGGATACATTTCATCTCCCTGAGTGCTTGCTTATTAAGAAAACAGTAAAGGACAATATTTAGAGAACAATACTATTCAAACCTTCATAATTTTGGTTGCATTTACAGCTTATTTTGAGATAACAGGTACCACAAAATAACTGTATTTTTTTCCTTCATTCAAACAGCTTGCTACTTTTTCAATCGATGGGTTTATTATTTTATACATTTATTTTAACTCTACATCAATATTAACAATTACCTCTTAATTTGGCAGATAAATCCTTTCTTAGGATAAAATTTCACTTTTCACTATTGTCTATTAGAAGTTGGCTTCTTCCACAAATTGGCAGTGCCATCACTGATACAGTAATTACTAACAGATACCATCAGCCATTGAAACAGAAACACCCTGTTGTTTCAGTCCTTTCACATGCATTTGGGTTTCAGACAAAGAACTCATGGTATCAAAATGAGAAATAATGAAAAAGTAGCAACTATTAAGAGAACCAAGGCGCCTGTTTTTTCCTCTTAAAATAACAGATGATATTTTTAATGTAGATCCTTACCTAATAATAAAGTCAAAATTATTATTACTGGTAGCAGTCTCATAAAGCTGTACTGAAGTGACACAACCTCTGAATAATTTCAGGCTTTCATAAATATTGTTATCTTGTTAAAAAGTAGTTTTTAAAAATATGTTACAGCAGATTTGATCTTTGGCCTTTCATCTTCAATGCTGCAACAGAAACGGTCTGCCTAAGTAACTAAGTAAAATGTAATGTCAGACAAGGTGAAACCCGTGGAGAAGACATTTCACACTTTGTTTTAATTTTCTTTTCTCTAACTCTTTGTACAAAGTCTACTTGTCTTATTTCCTCTAAATGGAAAAGTTCTTGCAAAATTATTTTTACCTAGTTTCTTAATCTCATGTAATATAAACACCACAATTTTGACATTGATATACGCCCAGACTCTTCATGCAGAGAGTTGGTTGCATTCTCAGTGTTCTCTGGCAGTAGCCTTCATACAGTCATAGACCCATGCCACCATTGTCCAACAAAGATTCCTGACACCTTGCACACTGAGAAAAAAAATCATGAGAAATCTGCAGCTTTAGTAAGACAGCTGGCTGGTATCATCTGCCCATGCTACACTTTGTACCCTTTGCTTTGACAGCTTCCGAGGAAAAACTCTTGACTGGCTTGCTGGACTTTTTTGCTGACCTCTATTTCATGGAAATTTTACCATGCATTTTTTCCCTTCTTGCAAAGAATGAACAGCAAGAAAGCAGAAACATTATATTCCACTGCATTTTGTTATTTGCAAAGCTGAAGAATGTTTCTATAGAACAGACTTGAAGCCTGATTCAGCACCTTTCAGGTACTTAATTTCATCTAAAAAATGCACATTCCTACTGTTGTTCACTCTGTGGAAGGAAAAAAATAAAACCAAACAACTTAAACTCTGCCTATTCATAAAAAAATTAAAAGCTTACAGAAATTAGTAAATAGTAACATACAGTGCATTGTGAAACACTCTTCTGGAGTAAAAGAAAGAAATACATCAGAAATATGCTATTTCAATGGAACTAAGGGACAATAGGACTAGAGAGATTTATTGCACTCTGAATACTGCCTACTATACATGACCCTAATAGGAGCTTTCTGTTATTAATTTTGATCATTCAAGCATTTCAAACTTCTTCACAGTAGAATTTTCCAAGTTCTACAGCTGACGTGACAAGGAGCTTTGCAGGTGTTGACAGAACACTTGGTATATTCTGCAACTTGTTGGTTTTTTTCCTTTAAACATATCTTTTTAAGTTTGTACTGCCTTCAGAAAGCTACCCTTGAGATACTCCTCAAATATAACTGGGGTCCTTGGAGTCCACAGGGATGCTCTTAGAGTAATGAGTTCTGCTTGGAAATACAGTCACTTTTAATGGCCCCAGAAATGCTTTGCAAGTTCCTGCTGGCTTTTATGGAGGCAGATTATATGTTTTTAATTTTTAGTGGTTTTACTGTGGATCTTCAGCAGAGAATGCCCTTCCCCACCACACAGCATGTTTGTGTATCCATACTTAAACTACTTCATTTCCAAATTGGTCTGATATTCATTGCTATAGGACTAGGGAATTGACGGCACAAGAAATCAAGTGACTGGAAAACTAAACAACCTATTCACTAGTTTTTACAGTTGTGGCTTATTGGAACTGCTTCACACATCAGAAATCATATAGTTTCATACCAGAAAACATAAAGCATTCCAAATACCCAAAAATTTCAGACTAAAAGAAGAAAAAGTTTTAGTATCATCAGCAATAACTAAGGTTTCCAGTCACTGGCCCTTAAATTTTAAGACTGCTACTGCATGCATGCACCTCAAATGTTGGTGATTATCAGAATTTACAAGCTTGCATCTCTACTGTTTTCCCTGCAGACATCTCCAATGTGATTGATTTAACTGTGCTGACCTCCCAGCTGTGACAACTGCCTGTTCCACTGTCACCTCCTAATAACAGTGGTATATTCAGCTGCACCCCCTAACTGCCTACTGCTGGTATATGTCTAATAAGTTATTCAGGCTGGATTTAGGCAAGACATCAGAGATTTTGTGTCCTAATAACATTCCCTTAAGCCATCCACCTTCTTTGCCTTTTAAGTTGTTTACTAACCAAGATAAATGAGCTTGCCGAAACAGGACAATGACAATAGTTGGCAGATACATTGCTCACAGAGCTGACCCTATTCAATTTTAAAACAAAATAAATCTCTGCTGTTTTGTTTTATGTATGACTTATTAAATTACTGATATAGAACTTGTCTGCCCCAGATTGCAGGGCACCGCTAATGCACCAAGCTGCAGACACTACGTAGCCTTAAAAAACAAAGCAAAACAAAAAAGCCCAAACAAGGTTTACATTAAAATTAACATGAAGAAGAGACAGGTTCAGATGGAATGAGAGATGAGGGGAAAATGAATTAAAAAAAAATAAATTTGTCTAATTGTCTTCCGGGAACCCAATATGCCACAATGTACAAAGCAGCTGATGTCTGGGAAAGACAGCTATGACACATTAAAGCTATTCATTCAGAAGGTGGAGTCACAATGCTTCAGAAATTACTGTATCCAAAGAGTTTTTGTTGAGCCTCCATAATTAGATGCACTCAGAAACAACATGTGAAACCATTACAGGTATTGATGATTTGAAAAAGACCCATAAAACCTATTAGTTCAAAGCTAAATATTTTTCAGACAGAACTAGTAATTTTGGAAATTGTAGAGTCATATCATAGAAAGGCTTGGGTTGGAAAGGTCCTTAAAGATCATCTAGTTTCAAATCCCCTAAGGCAGAGATGCCAACAACTAGACCAGGTGGCTCAGGGCTCCATTCAACCTGGCCTTGAATTTTGCTAGGGATGGGACAACCTGTTCCAGCATCTCACCACCCTCGCAGTAAAGAGTTTCTTGCTAATCTCTAATCTAAATCTCTCAGTTCAAAACTATTTTATCTTGTCCTATCACTCTGTGCCATAAAAAAATTTGCTCTTGCTCTCTTTTATAAAAGCCCTTTAAGTACTAGAAAGGGCTCTAAGGTCTCCCCAGAACCTTCTTTTCTCCAGGCTGCACAATCCCAACTCTCTCAGCCTGTCTTCATAGAAGAGATGCCCCAACCCTCTCATCACATTCGTGGCTCTCCTCTGACTCTCTCCAATGAGTCCATGTCCTTCCCATGTTTGGGGACCCCAGAACTGGATGCCACACTCCAGCACAGTCTCAAAGGGGCACAGTAGAGGGGCAAAATGCCCTCCCTTGACCTGATGTCCACACTGCTTTTGATATAGCCCAAGATTTGTTTGGCCAGCTTTTCATCCATGAAAACCCCTAAGTCCTCCTCTAAGGAGCTGCTCTCAAATGAGTTCATGCCCAAATCCATACTCATATTGGGATTGTCCCTATGCAGGTGCAGCAACTTGCACTTCAACTTGTTGAACCTCATAAGGGTCTTAAGTTCTGTTTGTTGTTTTTTATGAAATGTGTAATGTGCTGGTATTAGGGTCAACAAAACAAGACTTCCTAATTTATATAAAACCGTTATTCTATTCCAGTTCATGAGGCACTTGTAAAAATAATTATTATGAGCTCCAAAACATCAATAAAATTATCTAGCTTGTCACTTCCAGGTGGTGTGTACATTTGGTCAATCCCTTATCACCACAGACCCAGTGCCTTTCTTTACAGGAGCACTAAATAGGTGAGAATAGATGCAGACAGGGAAGGTCTAGATGACTCAAAGATTTATTGAGGAAATGCTGTGCAAAATTGAATTGAAAAGAAGCCTCATCAGAAAACTCTTGAAAAATACCACGATTCAGAATATCTAAAGACACAAAATGGGGTTTTGCTGAATTCTTCAGACTTTGTTTTCTAGATTTCTAATAGAAACCAATGAATGTCATTGTTCATTGCATTGTAAGAGAATATTGTGTAATAATGAAATTAGAGAGACTAAGAAATAAAACAGCTATTGCTCAATCTGTCAAGTAATTACCACATACTCCATTTTAGAACAGCTAAGAAGCAAGAGCTACCCCATTTTCATGGCTGCAATAACTCAGTTTTTGCCTAACATCTCCTTAACAGGAGGAAAAATGGCATCCAGACAGAAAAATGAGATGTGGAAAACAAAACGCATGGCTAATAATAATTATAAAAATTATGTTCTTCAAGAATTTGGCCAGGTCAGCAAGCAGCCAGTCTCAGTGAAAAGGAAGAACATAAAGTCCTCTCTCTATATTAGCTAAACCATAATTCATTCTTTAATCTTCTGATATTTGTTTGATTGGTTGCGCTTTTTTCCGTACAGAAACCCCTAGTTATACACCAGACTCTGCTCCAGACTTCCCATACTCCCCAAATTTATTCGGTCTCCTGGGATTTTATTGTGTGCACAGACACGCTGATGCATGAAATCATCTCCATTGTTCTTCACATTCTGCTAGCAAGAATACAGAACAATTATAAATAAGTAACATGTTGGATGAATAAAGTGCAAATCACCATACTAGTCAGAAAAATAGTTTAGCATGGCCTGCAGTGTTAATCCTATTCAGTTATTCCTCCCTCCCCAGACCCTGCCAGTTTCAGGGTAGCTTCTTAAAGCAGCACTTGAATAACAATGCAGGTACAACATAAAAGAATTTTGTGTTGGACAAGTTGCACAGTCAGGGAAGTTCAAGCCACTCTGCAGTTTCTCCATTTCCTAATGGCAAAAATGTGAATAGTTCCCTTAATCCCTTTCTCCTCATCTGTTTTCGCACTGGCCTCACACGTACATTGCAAAAACTATGTCCCAGATGCTTGTGCTGAAGGCAACTATAAAAGTTCAAGTACTCAGTTTTTACAGGACAAGAGGAGACAGTTGGACAACTTCAGACAGGAGAAAGACAATGAATTCTGCTGCGTGAGCAACCCAAGAGTTGGGCAAACTCTGGAGCTCTAAATTAAAATCACTGTTTAAATCTGCATTGTGACCTCAATCGCAAAGTCACACAAAACACAAAAGTCAAAAAGGTTCCTAACTTGTAAACAGAGCCTAACTAAAATCACAGGAACAAGAGTTCAGAATGAACACAAGGATCAAGATTCAAAACATAATGGTAAGACGTTTTCTGCAGTTTTAATGTTCAGATATATTCAGTAATACATGATTTAACTAAACCATTTTGTGCCAGATCAGTTAAAAGAGACAAAAAAAATTTTTTTTAATTATGGGTAATTTTTGAAATGCAGTTACATCTTTTTAAGTGAAAAATAGAATGAATTACAGACTGCCATTTTCTCACTTTTTATTTCATATTTTTTAGAAAGTCACTAGTGAGGAGCCTTATGTCCTTCCTGAGGTAACAGTTAGTTCTAAGAGACACAGTAGTAAATCTAATTAAATACCAGTCCAAGATACATTCCCAGTTCCCTGTCTTGCCTTGCAAGATCTTTTCCCTTTTCCAGAGTTAGAAGCTTTTCACTGTTTTGGTGGAGGTTTTGGTTTGTTTTTTGTGTTGGTTTGGGGTTTTGTTTTGTTTTGTTTTTTATATTGTGATGCAGGACATAGTCAAGCAGAAGACAAATGTATAAAAGCATAGAAATGTATGTAGAAGAGGAACACTTTTGATTCAGCTTTTAGTAGTTGTAGCATGTTGCATGTTAACCTCAGACACCTCACTGCTTCTCTAGATCTCACTAACCTAGCAAAAGAAATGTTACTGGCTATAACACCTGATTACAAAAACCCATTGTTATTTACAAAGGAGAGCATCAATTCATGGGCAGATCTAGTATTTTATTATCATATTTGGATAGTTTCTTTACACGTTCACATGATTTCTGAGATGAGTGAATTGTCCATCTCATCCACCTATATGACGCCCAGTGAGAATCAGTAACATTACTTCAAACATTTCTGTCTTAGCATCAAAAAGGGATTTATTCATGTTGTTTCATTTCAGAGGACAGCCTGAGCACAAAAAACTTAGCATATGCCAGCCCTTTGGGTGCAGCAACTTGCCCTCAACTTACTTTTTATGCCTATAGATAAAGGTGACAAGGAGGGGTTTAAAAAAACAAATAAGGAAAACTTTGATGTGATGCGATCAGTATTTCCAGACAACCCTAGTTTTTCTAGACAACCTCCACTTTTTCACCCCTATTTTCACCCTCCTTGTGTGTATTGTTCTGTAAATAGTACAGAAGCTTCCCTACCTGTAAAAAAACCCAAAACAACAACAAAAAATGAACAAAAAACCAACCAAACAAAAAACCTTTCAAAACAACATAAAAACCCTAAGATAGTCATAGCAGTATTAACAAACAATGAATTACGAGCTTTTGCTCCCTAAGTGGTCCAAACTGGCTTAGCAGGAACACAAAACAATTGTATGGAATACAGAGAAGCCAGACAATGACTGGAAAACCAGAAAGAGAAATCAGGCCTCCAGCTCAACAACTGCTCGATAACAACTCACATTTTAATCAATAGCTTCCATTTTGTGGCTAATATAAAGTTTAAATGAACTTCAGGCAAAGCTAACTAGACTTTCCTAATTGGTATCTAAATTACGCTCTCTGGCTTCTGCATTCTTATTTAAGGTAGGAAACGTGTTGCTTTGTGGCAGCTTTATTGGGAATTTTAACGTTCTGTTTTTCTGTGAATGCAAATAAGTATCCTTACAAGAGCCACTTATTACTTTATGATTTTAGACCATTCTCCTATTACTTAGGCCCAAATCCTAAAGCAAGTAATCTTCACTCGTGAAGATTCTGCTGTCTTAACGAAAATGTTCATGAAAGTGACTCTGGAGAGCTGAGTTTCGTGGAAAAATGAAATAGGATTAAGATTGGCTTAAACTGAAATGAAGTAACAAAAATAGAAAAAGGAAATAGTTCATGACACTGCCAAACTTCATTTTATTTCTCTGAAAGGCACAGCCTAATAGAATAGCTTGCTTTATTTACAGGATACATTTGATATACTAATTTCTTACATATAGCATGGATGTTTTCTGCACATTAAAGAAATCCACATGCACTAAGACTCCCTGCATTTTCCAGGTGTAGAACAACCAATATAAATGATACCTTAACATATTAATTCCATTTATTTCCAGAAGAGACCTTTAGTTCAAACACACTGCTTTAAACTTAAGTTGATTTTTAACTGAATACTGGAGATATGGTGGTCAGCACCCAAAATGAAGATTGTTTGTCAAAACAGAGCCTAAGCAGTGACAGGGTTCTCTATGTGGTTTCCATTTAGTCTGAAAACCCCTTCAGGTTGGAAATACAGCATCACAAAAGTAAGGATCAGTGGGTTAGAGCAGAATCTCCCCATTCAGCTCGGAGACTATATTAAAAAGTTAACAGCTGCAGATGTTTTGTATTTTTAAATACTATCCACCCTCATCTATCCTTTCACCTTTTCTCTCAACAACAAATGCAAAAAATTAGTTTTTGAAAGATCTTGACATCATATTTAGTGGGTAAGGCAATTCATGATCTTGCAGCTCCTTTCCCTTCACTCCGTTCTCTCTGAATGGGCCAATAGCTCTTGCTCAGGAAGACCATTCATTATCACAGTGACAGTTATTGATTTTAATTAAAGCAGCAGAAAGAAGCTGAAAATATCAAGCCCTATTCTTTCACATTCCAGGAATCAAAATAAATGATACTGAGAATTTATACTGACACAACCACATATTTATGCCTATGTCCAAAGCTACAGCCAATCTGCACAAGAGATGCCAAGAGAGAACTCCAAGAGCTTTAATTAGTGCAGAAAGCTGACTTGATGGTAGGTACAACATGTAATAGTCTTGGCACCAGCAACTCACTAAGAGAAGAAAGTTCCCATTGCAGTGAAAAACTTGATGGGCAGCAGTAGTCACTTAATTTGTTTATATAACCAAACAAGCTGGTTTGCCCTTTGGTTTTTATCCCCCCTATTGCTTATTTCATGCATGCAAAGAAAACAAGTGTTTGGGTTAACATCCAGCTACTCACAATTACAACTTGAAATGCCTGCCAACTGCATAAATCTCACTAGCCATGAAAAGGAAAAAGGCTTTTTTCTAGAACAAGAGACTGAAGCATGCACACACACAGAGAGAAAACAGGAGTACAGTCTGCTCCCAAGCTATGTATATCCCCAAGTTGCATAAAAACACTTCAGTTACAGACTTCAGAGCTGAAGTAAGCTGGTTCAGAAAGGCTGTGTTTCCCATAAACTTGGTAAACATGATTTTGTTGAGTTGGGTTTTTTTCTGTCCCACCAGAAACAGCATCTTTTAATAAAATTTTGCTGCCTTGAAAGAACGCATGAAATTATGTCCACAAGGCACCACTTACCATTGGGTAAGTGCCAGATACAAAGGACTGCTATTCTATTGATGAAACAAAAATCCATTCATCTCTCAACCTCCACCTGATCAATAGGATAAAATTGGTTTTGAATGTAATACCACTATATTTTAGAGTAAGCTGACTGAAAACCAGACTTATGCAGCCTACCTTCATTCATTCCCACTGCTATGTGGATGAATGAACAGAAGTTTTTCTAGGTATTAGATATTGTCTGTGGAATCCCTGCAGAAAAATAAAGTGGCTTTCCCAATGATTGACATGTGTAAGTACTTAGATATTAATCATTGATTTTACATATCAGGGCAATTTTTTCTACTTTCTCTCAAGCAACATAAATATGATATAAAATCCATAACAGCCTTGTCCCATCTGTGAATCTATCTGTTTTTTCAGTATGTGCCCTTGGAGAACTGATGCATTTGGAGAAAAACAAGTTGCAAACAAACAAGTTTCATATACAGCATTTCAGTTTTGAAATGCAAAAATTCTTTGTGTCTTGCAACATGAAACTCCACTGCATTCCTGTAACAGATATCTCTGTCTTGCAGGCTGTAGCACATTGTTGTCATTTGAATGTTTATTCCTTTCATTGCCTTTTGAACAGGCACCTCCCTTCCACAAATGAAAGATGTAATAGAGGAACTGCTTGGAAGCCTGAAATTTATCCATATTTTTTCCCCCAAGGATCTGTGAATTTGGCCGTTTTCTTGGTGTTCCCCCTCTCTTTGATTATCTGTCTCGGTCCTACAGGCACAGAGATTTTAAGGGGCATGATGTGTGTGGCTCTTTTTGGAATAATATGCTGAACATGCTTTATTGTTCCTGCTAGCTGAGTGACAGGTATTGAGTACAGGTATGTCTTTCTGATCAGGGTTATAGAGGAGAACCAGCTACTTCTGATGCACCTCTGAACTCAGATAAAAGAAATTCTGTGCTCGTCAGAAGCATCATCTGAACCAGCGACTCTTCCCCAGACAATAGTGCTGAGTAAGAGATTCATGTGCCAGAATTTTCTGCTACCTGGAGAGAGACTTGGCAGAAAAATGGTGTAAAATTAATAACTCTAACTCACTCAATTTGCACAGGAAAAAAAAAAAAAGAAGAAGATTGTTTCCACTCATTTTGAGCTTTGACAAGGGAAACAGGATGGTAATGTTTCCAGCATGCACTGTCTTGGGTAGACTGCAGCATAAACATCCATCAATCCTGAAACCAATTACTGTTCTTCTGATATCCATTGCAACCGACACCATTTTCTCTGTATGAATATTCATTAATCGAACCACTCCACATTGCAGATAAGTTCTCATCATGAAATGCAGATTAAAACATACTACAGCAAAAATACATTGTAATGTACATGGTTGAATTTTGTCAATATATCTCAATTCACTCAGAACAGTGTTGGAAATTCTCTAGACATAGCATTTCTTGGCTTGGACTTAGTTACTATTACTGAAGTAGAACACACAAAGGATTTGGGGAGGGTATGCAAGCATTTACCCACCAACAGATATCCCATCAGGGAATGACCCTTGAATCATAGCATGAACAGTAGAAAAAGAATGTTTTGGAAACCTTGTGCAGCTAAGAAATGAGCATACCAATAAGTGAAGAGAACAAGCAATGCTGAATTTTATGCTACTCTAGGGTGTAATGTAAAAAAAGAAAAAAAAATGGAATTTTTTCCTGAAGCTGTGAATCTTTCCAGGCTTTCAAGAGCTCCATGTCTCACTCTCAGCTGACAGAATACAGTCACCTTGGGGTTATATTGAACAGAAATAGCTATCGATTAGAAAAGTGTTTGCAGATTAGGAGCTTTGCAAAAGAGTTACTCAGCAATCTCTATTAATTGGATATGTTCAGCACTTGAAACTTAATTTCTATCTCCATTTAAGTGGGTCAATATTGTGGAAGCAGCTAGAAAACAGGTCTGGCACAATAAAACTGAAGTTTTGTTCCTATTTGGATTGGTCTAGTCTAAAGCAGAATGAACCTACCTTTATTTCAGGCTAAATAACCACTGGCCTCATGCTCTATGAAGAGGTTGTGATGGTTTCCATCTGGCACTGTATCAGGGGTTCATGGATTGTACCAAGTTACAGAATCACAGCCTACCTCAGAAGGAATCTCTGGTGATTGCCTAGTCCAAACTCCTCAGCTCAAGCAGGTTGTGCAGAATCATACTCATCTGGGTTTTGAGTATCTCATCAGATGGAGACTCCATGGCCTCTCCAGGCAGTCTGTTGCAGCAGAACGAAATATAGCAAACTCTCCCTTCAGCAAAAGATTTTCTGATGTTGAGCCTTCTCTTCAAGGCTAAATAACCCCAACACTCTCAGCCTCCCCTTGTATATACTGCTTTAATCATCTTTGTGACCTTTGCTCTAGTATGTCCACGACTCCTGTTGTACTGGAGTGGACACATTTGGACACAGCACTCTACACGTGGTCTCACCAGGAATGAGCAGAGCATAAGGGTGACCTCTCTTGAACTGTTGGCAATGTTCTTCCTAATACAGCCTTCTTTGCCACAAGGGTGCATTGCTGGCTCATGTTCAGTGGTCCACCAGGATCCTCCATGCCTTTTCTGCAAAGCCCCCATTCTGAACTGGTGCAGGGAGTTATTCTTCACCAGACGCAAGACCTGCACATGCCTTTGATGAACTTCATGAGATTCTTGTTGGCCTATTTCTCCAGCTAGGATGGCAGCACAGACATCTGGTGTGCCAGCCACTCCTCACAGCTTCCCATTTTCTTCAAACTTGCTTGGGGTGCACTCTGCCCTGTCATCTAGGTCAAGGATAATAGTGCTGGCCCCAGTGTGGACCCTGGGTATCCCAGTGGTGGCTGGCCTCCAGCTAGACTTCATGCCACTATCACAACATTCTGAAGCCAGCAGTTCAACCACTTTTCAGTCCATCTCCCTGTCCATTTTTCTAATGCATATTTCATCAGTTTGTCTACTCTTGGACACCTTATAGAAAATAGGAACTCAAGAAAAATCAGTTTCTATTAAATTCTGGTTTTAGTAGTATCAAGCAACTAATCTTTACAGACTGCAACATGAAGGCTGTGCCAAAACAAGACAACTGGTCACAGTAATCTTGTCAATTTTGCTCCTCAGTAATGTAGGAAATGTCAGATCACACAGAATAGGAATCAAGAGCAATTACACAACTGAAGGAAACTCACCGTGCTTCCTCCCTCAAAGGCTAATATGCTAACGTGACTACAGGAGAAATACTGAGCACGTTTTCTGAAAAACAACGTGACCTTTAACAGGAAAAGTAAAAGGCCTCCTCTTTCTTCTGCTGTACAAAACATAGAGCTCCTGCCTGAAATTGCAGTGAATTTGAGCCTTAAGCTAACATCCAGGGTCTTGCTCATCTGTAGCTTAACTAACTCAGAAGCAGAGCATTTTAATTAAATAACTCTCAAAATGTATATTTTTCAACACTAAATAGAAAGAGGTAAAATGTTACAGTACTAGCAAAGATAAGATGGACACACTAAATGGAAACACGTTTGGTTTGAGTTCATACATTTACCAATTTTCAAGGCTTGCCAAGCCCTTTAATTTCTGGAAACAGAGCACCTATTCAATGATTAGAAATACCTGAATACCTCATGACAATTC